>VZTL01042409.1:3685-36138 GCA_013400535.1 Scopus umbretta | reverse complement strand
TGTGGATGTGGCACTTCAGGGCATGGTTTAGTAGGCATGGTGGTGTTGGGTTGATGGTTGGACTAGATGATCTCAGAGGTCTTTTCCAACCTTAACGAGTCTACTATTCTATGATTCTATGTACACCTGCAAAATATTGCCTGCAGCGGATCATTGGAGATCATTAAAAGAATTATTTTTTTTTGCCAAGATAAAAGATTTTATGCCTCTTTGGTGAATATAAAAATATTAATTGAAGAAGGTATTAATTGTTAATAGAACAAATGCAGCTTTAAAAGTATGTAAAGATGCTGGAACTTACAAATGAGCTGGTAACATGGCATAAAGCACTGAAAATACTTAATTAAAAGATACACATTTGAGGAGGAAAAAATTCTAATCTGAAGTATTCTTTTTTTTTAATAGTTATTTCCTCAACTTCACTGAGCCTTATTTCTTTGTGTTGCAGATAGCTCATGTGTTCTGTGTTTTCCATTGGCTAAGCAATGCCATATTTGCTGCTTTTTTTGCTCCTCTCAGAACCTGCTTTCTAGGCTTAATTGAAGAGCAGCTTCCACTGAAGTTGCCTATAGAAGTTGGGGCCTGTTTCATAGCTGTGGACGTGATGAACATTGCAGTAAGTATTATACATGTTCTGGTGTTCAAACTCAAAGTAGGAAACAACTACTCAGGGAAAGTGAATGCACGTTTTGCCTGGTTGTGACAATGAAAACTAACCGATGACTTCATTTAACGGCTTACAAGGTTACTACAAAAGTCACACTAAATTTTTACTCCGGACTGCACCTAGGTTAATCCCTGCAGTGCACTGCTGCAGGTCTTTGGTGTACATAACGTCTTGACATCTTCCCTTGCACCACTGGCCCTGCAGATGTGACACAAATGGGAGAGCTGCCCTCTGTAATGTCTGATGAGGAAAGCAGTTATTTTTACCAGCAAAAGCAAGCTCTCTCTTAAAGTGTCACAGCCCGGGTCAGGAAAGCATAAGACTGTTTCCTTGGGAGCTGGTTTGCCTTCTCTTCTGGGTATTAGCTAGGCATTAGTCATAGCTTTGCTGGGACCTCTCTTTGCCCTCTCCAGATAAATGGCTTTGGAATAGGAGGGCAGGGCTGTGAGTCTCGGAAGGGCTGAGGCACCCTCCGGCCAACCTCTGCTTGGGATGACTGATTTACCGAGCTGGAAGGAAGCTCTGGGCAAGCCATCTACCATTGCTAAGTGGGAGGTCAGTTTATCTCATTTCACCCTGGGACTGCTGGGCAATGGCTGTGGATGGGGCTTGCTCTCTGGATGTTATGGCAGCCCATGGAGGCTGTGTCAGAGGGGTGCAGAGGCATGCTCTCACGTGTGGGGTAGAGAGAGAGATCATTCCCTCCATCCCATCTCAATTTGTTAGGAACACCATGTTTGTGAGACAGGGTTTTTATGATCCTCTCCTCATTCTTAAATAAATGCTAGAAATTCTGCTTGAGCAGGAGATGAAAAGGCCCTTTGCCTTATCTCGCAGCCAGTAGAGAAGGTCAAAAGGCTATAGCCTCTTCCACATCAGAGCAGACAGAGGACCTTACCTGATCTCTTACCACAGTGATGGAACTGCAGAAGGAATGATGGACAGTATAAACATAATCCTTCCAGATAAAATTTTCTGTGTTTGTCTGGATGTTTTACTAATGAAAGGAGAACTTTCCTGAACCTATAGAAACCAGTGGCAGGTTTTTGCCATTTATTTAGAAAGACCAGGATTTTACCCTGTGGGTCTTCATCTACATTTTTGGTCTTCATTGTCTTTTCCACCTGTTTTCACTGACTGTCTTCTCCATGCACTATTTTCACTTCTTTGGATAGAAAATATTTGCTGCTTTTAGGTCCAGAGCAGCTAGGGACTCCTCCAAGGTACTCTGCCCATCAGAGAGGCTTATTTCGCAAATGGGAAGTGCCGAGATACTTGAGTAATGGGAACTCTCAAGGTATTTTCCCCCTGCCCTTTCTTTACCAGATTTCCAAGGTGTGTGCTGGTTTTCTGAGTTAGTCACATGGAGCTGATGGATGTTTGGCTTTTATCTCTGTGTGCATCTGCTTTTGAAAACTGCATTAGAACAGTCACTACAAAAACGACACTGTGATTAATTTTTTGAGTAATAGAGGAGGTTCCAGTCCCAAAGCACAGACCCAGAACTGGGCTGACCTCTGCTTAGAGAGTTGGGATCGAGGCTTCCACTGCCAGTCCATCCCCCATTTGGCCCTACACCTCTGGAAAATTGGAGGAAGGCATGTTGAAAAGAAATAACACAATAACGTCTTCCTAGTGACCTGCCATTAACCTCCACGTCTTTTGTAGCTTAAAGCAATGTTGCACGTGAAAAAAAAAATTGGCAAATACTTTTCCGAAGGCAGTCAAACACTGGTGTTCTTTATTGACTCAGATCTTTGTTGCCTAGGGCTATCTGAATCATTCTTCTTGCTAAAGTGTAGGGATTATTTTCTTTCTTATAGTGTGAAAAGTTTACACTTATAAGACTCACACATGAAGGACCAAAAGGCATTTAGTTTGGCTGCACAGTAAAGTAGTTTGGTGTTTTCGTTGTTTCATTGCCTTGCATTGGTCGTTACAAACCAGCTTCATCATAGATATCGCTGCTTCTAAAAATCTGTGCCCAGGTCTCTGCACACTGACACATACTGCAAAATGTACAGTTTGCACCAATTGTTGCTGTGTGCTGGTAACAGCCGGTATGTAAAAATAAAAATTTCTCGCTCCTCCAATTCATGTTACTAAATTTGCATTGTGTGGCTGTTTGTCTATTTTCCTATTTTAGTGACTTTGAAAACATCTAACAGGGCAACAGGAATTGCATCAGGCATGCAATAAGCAGACACAAGATGCTTGGGGAGCGTGGTTAGATGCACAGCAAAATAAACCTCAAAATCGAGTGGGATTGAGCAAAGGGTCACCCATCACCCTGCCCTCCTGGCAGGCAGGGCAGCGACCCAACTAAGATGCATTTCTCCGCAAGCCTGACTGCACTGGCTCGATGTGTCACAGTCCTCTCCAGTCTTTGAAATAGGCTTGGTTATTTTGGAAGTGTGTAGCTAGTGAGGGGTGAGTATTATGGTAAGGCAAGGCTTGTAGGGAGAGATCAAACCTTTTATCAGATTAAGAGATACGTCTGGGGAAAAAAAATACATTTTTTTGGGTGTACAAGCCTATCCCTATTGTAAGCAGCAGGCTGTCTTCTAGGAAATGGTTATCCTTCATGTGGCAGCTCTGGGAGATTGACAGGTAACAACAGCAGCCAGATAGGTAAAAGTTTCTGTAGAGTTACTGTCAATAGCGTCCAGCTTGCTTTCCCTGAGAATGTTTTTCCTTAACTCTTTTTTTTTTTAACTTCAGCCTTAAAAATTGTTGAAAAATTAGATTTTTTTTTGATGGAAGAATTGCACATAAGCCTTTGCTTTCACCTACGTTTTTGATGGAAATAAGTCTGCTGCAACCTAACTTCTTTTTCTGGTGATGCTAATCCTTTTTGGGTTGGTTACTCAATGCAAACTGAAAAATAATAACAATTTCATGAAAACTGCAGGCTGTCCCTGAATATGTCCTTTTGTAGAAAATACCTCTTTTCTTAGGGGGAGGGAAACATTTCACTGGGAAACCTTCATCCTGTCTTGATTTGATTTTTGCCTTTTCTACATTTTGGCTCTAGTTCCACATCAAATCGTTCAGTTTTGTTTGTGCCCCCTTCCTCCCCATCTGCTGCACTCTAATGGGAAATAAATCTCCAGGCTCTTTTCTATTCCTTACCATCCCGTAAGTCTTCTGCTCCTACCGAATGACTGAGATCATACATCTCCTTTTATAAAACACTAAAAGTACCATTTATGGTTTTTTTCCCAGAAGTCCTTTTGACTGGTGTCAGGTAGAGAAACACTAACAAAATAAACCTCAAGGATAAAGAAATCCTTCCAGTTCTACCTGAAGTAAAGATAAGATCTTTTTCCAGTGGAGATGGATGCTCTGGCTTCTCTCCCCCCTCCAGTCACTTTTTGTCTCCGTCCCAAGCCAGAGCAGTCTTGCCCTGTGTACAATGGGACAGAGGTTGGCTCTTGTGTGGGCAGTGGTCACACCACACCACATGCTGTGTTTCCCTGCGCTGTGTTTTCTAGTCCAAACCTCTCCCTAAGCAAGAGGTTCTGGGTAACCTGAACATCATGCTCCAGGATATGCCTTGGACCATGGCTTTCTTGGAGCATGACAAACCCTTGCCGAATATCAGGAGATGCGTTGCTTTCTGGTAGGATTGCAGTTTGGCAGTGGTTTCCAAATTAAATCTACCCTGTTTTGTGTCATCCTGCCAGGGACCTGTGAGTTGGGCTGGTGCCCTCCAGCAATCAGCAGGGCTGTCGCCACCCTACGTGCAGCCACATCCAGACAACGCATTGCCTAATTGGCATGATCTGCTTTAGTCACCTGATTCTGTGCTCAGAATTGCCATTTCTGAGAGCTTAGATTCCTAATTATTGAGTTGCTGAAGGTAACTGCCTCTACCTGATTTAAGTGTCTACTGCAGGGTAAAGCTTAGGCTGTGAAGTCCTTCCTCTTCTCACCAAACATGTCTCCTGTTGGCACACTTAATGGAAGCCATGCCAGCTTGTGGTGGGGTGGATCAGGGTCATGGCACTACGTGTTCTGTGCAGTCAGCAAAGTAATTGGATGCAGTTATGATTATACAGGAGTGGGAAGGTTTGGTTTTTTTTCTTCATTAATCCCTTTTCAGTGCAGAACTGTACTTGAAGTCATTGTACTTGCTTGCACCTCCCATTGGAGGATGAATTCCAAGCACCATAGTGTGACTTCAGCTGGTGCAGTGTCATGAGCTCATGATGGCTCCTGAAAGCACCTTGGCTACGTCAACCAGACCTAGTTTCAGTGCACATTGCAGCCTTGGGGAGATAAGGCACTGTCAGTGTTCAAAGGCTGGTGAGCGATCCTTCCTCTAAGGAAAGGCATTGCAGCCTTCAGGGTTACCATTCGTCGGCACCAACTCTCCTGGCTTTCTGATGGATCTCGTTCATTTTCATCTGTCCTGAGCACATCCCCCTGCTACCAGAGGCACTGAGCCGTGCTGCTAGTGTGCGGAATGAAATGTGAAGGGAAAGGGAAAAAAGCATTCGATTCCTGTCAGGTAGACGAAAACTTAATTTTCCTCCTCCTCTCTCCTGCCTCCTGGAGAACATACTAGACCTTTTGTCTCCTTCCTCCCCACCCAAACTGAGAGAGATTCGTCTGACACATCCGATGACAGATAGATACCAGCATGAGCAAATTGTGCTTGAACTTGCTCCAGAGAATATTGTTACAAGGCGTGCGCAGGCTCAGCTGCATTAGGGAGAGCACAGATCTAGTCAGATGTTTGTGTCATTTGCAAACGCCACTGCGAGGGGACATGGAGGGATGAACAGATGAGTGTTTTGAACTCTAAAGGTTACCATAGAGAACATGAAATAGGGCTCTGTGTTTGACTTTTGAAGAATATTCTCCATTTGGGGAAAGTTCAGATGAAATCTGATTACTCCCTACCACATGGATTTTTTTTCTTTTATCGTCTGTTTTTGTTTTTATTTTTTACTTTAAAGTTTATTTCTTGCCTTTTTTTTCCCCCACAGGAAGTTCCTGAATTATTGATGTTCACAAAAGCTTTGGTTATGTATATGCTGAACCTTCATTGTGTGAATAGAAATTAGGGAGAATGGATATGAAAGCATTTTAAAGCTGTAGAAACTGTTTATGAGAATAAAACTCTGATTACAAATACCAGATACAAAAAAAGAAATTTAAATGCAAGAACTTTGAAAGCATATCCTTGCCTGTCCAAACAGCACTCCCAGGCTGATCTGCAGGAAAGGCCCCAGTAACTCATTAACTCATCATGACTTAATGAACAACTGTGCGTTCTGGCCACCTCCTTCGCTCTGCCACTCTGGTCTGGACAAACTTGCTGTCTTCCTGAAGATGCACAGACCTGAACCCTGCCATGCTCTGCTTTCAGGGCAGTGGGAACTTCCTACCAGGCATCTTATTTTAAGATGTAAAGAACATTTGGGGATTAAATGCATACCATATTAATGATCTCGCTCTTTCTTTCTCTTGCTCTCTTTCAATCTGTCATGGTGATATCATGCCTCTCCATCCTCTGACCTTAGAAGGACACTCATTTATGGGACAGTCTAATGCTCAGCCATCCTTCAGGATGTTCAGAAATGCAGATTCACTGCCTTCACCAGGCACCTATTGACTCTGTTCAGGCCGTGTCTATTAAAAAACTGGACTCCGCAGCCAAGAGGACAGTGAGAGATGGATGGCGTTGGCATGCAGCCACTTCAGAGGACAGAGGCAGATCAGCCTGCCGTGGACAGAGACAGACTAATGAAACCTGCAGGACTGGCATGCAATTATCTTGTTTGCCAAACTCATTATAGAGAAGTCGCATATTTCCAGTATGCTGTCCATGGCCTCAGAGACAAAGCTGTCAGCTGGATTATGAATAGTGCTGGGCCAAATTTAGGCAGGGCTGGAGCAGGTGTAGTTTCAATGAAGTTGTTTTTCTTGGCCCGGCTGAGATGAGGGTCTAGTCCCTCACATGGTGGCTCCATCCCTAGGATCACTCAGGGTGGCCTCAGGACCACTGAGTTACAAAAGAGCACATCGACCCTTGCTGTGCTGCTCCAAAGTTTGTTAGAGCAACATGCTGCAGTAGCGCTGTCACCCCAGTGCACATGCATTGTAGTTCGAACCTTGCTGATTCTCAAAAACCACAAAATACAAGTGTGGGAGCCCGAGCCAATCTGATCTTACAATGTTAGCTGAAAATCAGCAAAATCAATAGGATGAAAATACCCCGTTGTCTCAACAAAGAAATGCAGCAGTATTTGGATTATTTGGGGAAATGCCTGTATTTCAGATAGCAGATACTATTTTGGCCTTGGCATGTTGGCCAAAGCCCAGTTACAATTTCTTAGGGAGGTTCTGGGCTATGGCTTAAGGCAGAACCCAGGTAAAAAAACCCTTCATAAGAGCTGACATAAAGAGCTCCGAAAAAGGAACTGTTGGTAGTGCCATACAGTATGTTTCCAAGCCCCAGGACCATGGCTTCATATTCCTGAGTGCCATCTACTGGCATTTACCCATTAACTCCTTACCCACAGGTGTGCAGGTCCTTGCCCCCTGGTGTCCCTGCGGCAGCTCCAGCTGCTCGCAGCACCCTGTGGCCAAGTCGCCTCCACAGTGGTGTGGGCTTGCCCTGACCCACTGCCCTTCGGTAGCTGGGAGGCAGGATTTAAGCGAGCAGGGCAGCCTGGCCCTGGCGAGGGGAATGCAGCACTGATGGTGATGTGCGTGGACTTGCCTTATTAGCAGCAGCCTTGGGATTGCCATTGCTGAGATGGTCCCAGACACTGCTTGTTCACAGTCTCCAAACAGCAGTCTGGAGCCTGAGCAAGCAGCCTGGGGAGCTGTGTTGGGGATGGCAAAATGCACTGAAACATATATTATGGCCACGAAGGCTTGTTTGTAGGACTTGCCCCAGTGATGGGTTGTTATGGGAAATGACACATTGATGTTGAAAGTCTTAAATGTTCCTCGGGCATATTGACAAAAGCTGCATGCTTCTCCTTAGGCTACTGAAACAACAGGGAAGAGAACATTTGCTTTCAGCTAATAAAACCCAATTTTAGTTGTTTTTGTTTTGTTTTCTTTTGACACCGCCGCTGCTGTGGAAAAACAACCCATCCTCCTGGAGTGCATCAGTGGGCTGCAGGCATGTTTCCCATAGTCTCATGATATCCTCTGGGGCTTTCCTGGATGTGACCTACCTCGATTCACCCTTGCTATGGTTTTGATGCTGGTGCCATGTGCTTATTGTCCTTTATCCATCAGGTAGGTTGTCATCACCTAGCACCTGACCTGCTTCAGGTGAGGACAGAAACTCCAGCCCCAGCAAGGGACAGCGGTGACCCAAAGTCAGCATCAGCTCCTTGCACCCAGCAAGGCTCAGGCACTCCTAGGCAACCTCCTGACCAGCTTCTTTCATTTCCACCACTTAATTCCATGTTTTTCTGCCAGTTCAGATGAAACCACAGCAGGACACTACAGGAACCAGACAGGTTTCATTATTTAGCTGTAAAAGGCAGACACTAGAGCTCTCTGCAGAGACTCAGCATGGAATTCAGAGGGAAAAAGTGGTCTCATCTTCCCATTTTACTCCTCAAGAGGGGTAATAGCCCAACGTAACACATACGTAACTTCAGGGAAGTCTATGCAAGTGATATTTGGAATCAAAGATATCTCTAGATACTTGGATATGCCTCACGTAATATTATGTGCATAAATTTAAATTAGCTTATGTATTTACTTGTATATGTAGCAATACACAGATTTTTCTACTGAAGTTTTGCTTTGCTCAATGCTTGGGCAACCCTGCAGTGTTTCTCCCTATTCTTCTTTGCTCCATCTTCACAGACCCTGCATGGGATTCAGGTTCACTGCTCCCTAGCTGTACTTCTCTGAGGTACCTGTTCTTCTTGGTCATGACTGGATTTTTATTTATTTTTTTTTAAACTATATCCCAGACATGTTGTAGAGTGTCTTGTTTTGAAATTGAGGAACTGAGGCACAGAAGAGCTGTGAGCAGTGTCTACTGATTTTTCTTCTTCCAACCTGAAAATTGCTGGTGCTGATTATTTATTTATTTACAGCACTATTTTTTTCCAGTGGATTTTCACAGCTTTCTGAACATTCAAACCTACAAAACTGTCCCTGGATGTCTCAAAGAGTGGGAAAAATTTACCAGGGGAGCACTCAACCCTGGGAAGTTTTTTGCCCAATTTGTCTCATGGCTTTTATGGCAAATGACACTAGGGTTCTATGGGCAGGGTGTCATCTTCCCATCAGAGCCCTGATCCGAGGGCTTTGCTGATGATGGTACTCCCCAACGGTTCCATTTTGACATATTCAAACAGAACTTTGTTGCTTGAGCCAGGGGATGATATATGGAGATTTTGTTAAAATTTTGCTACTGAAACTGCTGGCTTATGCTTATAATGTTTCTTGTCTGATTACATACATGGTTGGAGAGTTAATTTACTCTGTAATTAGTTGCTTGCCTGTTTGCCCTTGCTAATCTTTCCTTCCTGTTTTGTCTTTTATGGTAAGGGGCTTAGTTTTCTAACATACAGCATCTCCCATTCGTTTGGGTTTCTGTTTCTAGACATTTCATGGATTGTCTATATTCAGGAAGGTAGCCAATGCAGCCCACCCTGGCTGCAGTAAACTGTGCCATATCATCAGTATTGTTGGTCTACTGAAGCAAGACTTCATTGGTCATCATTTGCTCTGCTCTGGAGCCATGTTCTTGCCTGAATTTTGTGCATTTCGTGCCCTGTGGGGCCTGGGCTCGGGTAGAGAAAGGGTTTCAAATGACCTGCAATTTCTATGGTAACTGGGAATACCTTATGGAAGATGGTGGCAGGACAGTATCCTGTAGTTCATTTCAATTCTGCCTTCTCAAACACCAACCAACATTTTAAAACCAATCTAGCAGCTTACCCAAGCAGCTTTGAAACTTATCCCACCCCAGTATCCAGCCTCTTGCCCCTGTTCCTTCCACCCCTTCCCCTCTCTGAGTTTGTTCATCTCACCTCATCCTCCCTCACCTGTTTTTCTTGCATTTGGCTTTCAGCTGCTCCAGGCCATCATAAACCACCACTCATGCCTGCCAGGAATTTCAAAGGATTTCTTGAATGTCAGTATCATTTAGGGTACTTTCTCTAAAAATACCTTTGCTCCAGAAGGACTCTGAGATTTGGAAGACGTTAGAGGCATTTTCAAAAGGACCTACGTAGTATAGGAGCTCGGGTCTCAATGAACAGCAGTAATGAGGGGTGCCTTGATCACTTGTATGCTATTTAAAATCACTGCCTGTTATCTTGAAGCGATCCAGGCAGATGATGAAACATCAGCCATGTAAGGATTTGCATTTCTCTCCTGTAGTCCAAACCAGAAAATTATCTGTTTATGTAGACAGTGAAGTTGCTGTGTTATTGGTTGCTGAATGAGTTTTCTGTTAGATTGGATATGTAGTTTGATGAGAAATATTCAGAGGCTAGAGATTTGGGATGGAGTAAAAGTGTGGTTTTCCAGCTCTCTGATAAGGAGATTGAAATGACTGCTTTCAGGATATACCCTTCATGACATACCCTATAGAAGAAACAAAACTTTGAAGCAGTTTCTAAAAGCCATGGTTTCTCTCCAGGACTGCCATGGACCAAGCTGTAGACCATGGGTTATGTGAAAGTGAAGCTGCTCTAGGACTGCTGTATGCCAGACTAAACCAGATAAAACCCCCTCCCTGACCCAATAGCAATCGCACTCCACTGATGAACTGCAGCGTTGCAGGTTGTGAGCCAGTGAGAGGGCTGCTGTAATGTCTGAACAGGTGGAGCAGAGGATGGTTAGACACCATCCCATTACGGGAAATCTGAGTCATGAAAACCATTGGATAAATTTAAATACATTATTCTAGCTTGGAGGAGGAGACCATCTGGGTAAGTAGAAGGATGAGAGCCATACTGAGGGAAGAGTCATTTCAAATGACAAAAGAACTGTCCTGAGCCTGAAAAATCTCCCAGACCCGAAATAAAAAGACCAGCTTAGAATGACACTGATTTAATGTTTACATGTCAAGAATCCAGGTAGAGGGCATAATATTAAAATATTTTTTAAAGTGATAAAAGACTTTTGCTGGTATTTGCTGGCTATATGAAAAAGGAAGGTCTGGAAATTTCATCAGAACTTCACATTATAAAGTCCCTTTTAGAGATTTTTAAAGAAATTTGTATTTGAACTCCAAATTCTATGACAGCTCTGCTTTGAAGCTTTTAAGCTGGGAAAGAAATGGGAGGATCTCTCTGCAGCCAGATTGCAGTGTGCTCAGATAGGCTAGTAAGACAACCTGGCTTTTAACTTGTTTCTGAGAGTTAAGGCTCTGGTTTGCCACCTGGTTCGCCACCTGGTTCATCCCTGTTGGTCAGGGTTAATGGTTGGGTAGCCAGGTGGACTCCTGGTGGATGTCCTTCATCTGTGTTTGCCCTTGACCCACTGCCACAAGACGCAGAGCAAACAGCCTGGTGTTCTGGTTCTCCCTCCTGGCACTTGCACTGGGTTCAAATAACATGTAACCAGTGTGCTAGCAGCATGCTCAGGTAAAATCTAGTCCAACTCTATTAATTTTCACAAAGAGCAGATCCTGCGTGGTAGAATCCCTCCTGGATGCCGGCTGAGACAAGGCTGAGAACTGGGAGAGTCAGAGGGGGAGAGGAGATGTGCCAGCTGACCCAAGTAATGATGGAAAGGGGTGTGAGTAGCTCATGATTTACCCAGCACTGAGCTGTAATTGTGACTGGGGACATGAAGGCAGTGTGAGGTGATGACCCACAAAGTGCATAATGAAAGCGCCCTCTGTCATCATCTCCTGCCATCTTCTCAGGAAATGACCTGCACAGCTCGCTGGTACCACCACTCCTGGGGACCCCGTGACAACAGCAGCCCCCAGCGAGGCTAACCTGTGCGGAGTGTGGAACTGTGATTGCCAAGGTCAGCAGCGGGGATCCAGGTCTGATGCCACGACAGGACAGGATTTGCAAAAGTAACCCATGCAGGTAGTGATACAAAATACGCAAAGGCCCGTGGGGCTTCCTCTCCACCCTTGCTTTAGGCGGTAATGGTAATTCCAAGTTTTATTGTATTTTTTACAAGCATAGATCTCAAAACCCTATGGTACAGACTCATGATTACCATCTTACAGATGGGGTCACTGAAGCATAAAGAAACAAAATTACTTCCCTGGAACCATTAACTGGGCAAATGACAGGGCTAAAAATAGAGTCCAGATATTCAACCTTTCATACAACCCATTGCCATTCTTAACTCAGAGGAAAGATGCCAAGGAAGTTAGTTAAAGCAAGTAACATCTCTTTAACTAAATGCAGTTACTGAATCGTCTTGGTAAGATGCCTTCGTGAGATGCTCCACCTATATTGCTCTGATAAACCAACACATTTTTGGAGAAAAATGGTTGACAGAAAGGACAGCGCGCCACATATGGCTGTAGTGTACGTCAGTCACACAAACCCTAATATGTTCAGAAGTTCCAAATGCCTTTTAAAGCTAATGGTCTATGCAGTAATAGCTCCTGGCCCTGGCATCCAGGCTAGCAGCTGGTGCCACTAATTGGTAGCCCCGAGGACGAGCACGTGTGCAGTGGGCAGGCGACTGGATTTCAGGAGCGGCAAAAGGATTAGGATTCCTGCCTTGTTAATTCTATCATTCAGTGTAGTCTTTAATCAAGATGAAAAGTCAAGAGACCGCGAGGGGCTAACAAACAACAGCTTTGCCCGATTACCAGAGTCCAGCTCGCTCAGACCTGACAGGCATTGCCTGGAACGGCCGGGCCAGTAACAGCTTGTAAAACTGCCTGAGCTGCAGCTGTTCTCCTTCCCTGTGGTGTCTGCTGGACAATGCTAGAAATAGCATCAGAGAATAATATGTCTGTCTCTGGCCTTTTTGGGGATGCGGGGTCGATTATTTGAGGGGTGGATGTCAAGTCATATAAAAGCATCCAAACACCTCCAGCTAAGCCCAGCAGAAATAAACAGCCTGTCTGATATGGGCTTGTAACACCTACTAGTGAAGGCATTAGCATCTCTCTCCCTGTTTTCCTCTCTAGTCTCTGCCTTGTGGAGGGTTGGAGGAATGTAGCCTTGTAAGGCTGGGCCACAGCAGAAAGGGCGAGAGCACTGAGATGGCTAAAGAAGGTTGTCAGAGAGCTGGAGCTGTTCAAGGAGATGCCGTGCATTGCTGAAGCCAGTACAGAGCAATCTAGCCTGTAGCCGGAGGCCAGCTTGGAAAGCTGTTACTTGAGTGTTACTTCAGTGTTACTTGAGCTGTGCAAAGCAGTGGGTACCACCTGTTTTCTTGCTGGCAGGAGTTTACAAGGCATCCTCTGATGTCCATTTTTAACCCAAATAATTAAGGTTTTGATGTCCCCTGTGAGCTTAACATAACCTGGAATTAACCCATTTGAACAACATCCATCTTTGTCCCCTTGAGAGCTGAGCTGGCCCAGACTTGGGAGTTGCAAAATCCCTGCAGCTGCTGAGAATCTCCTTCTGATGCTCTGCAGGTGGTCTAGGGCCTGCTCCAGTCTCCTGGATGAATCGGGATAATATCGGATTGAAAATCCTTTGGGGAGTCTCTCCCTGCATTGCTGACTGAGGTTTTGTAGTCCCCAATTCCTGTCAGACCTCAAAGTTCTTGTTATCTTCCCAGTAACTTGCACTTAGTGGTTCCAGATCATACAGTGGAAACCAGAATGTCACAGTGAGATACAGAAAGAGATCACCAGCTTTAAGCATACTTATCATTAACCTTCCCAGCCATTCAACAGAAATACCTTTTCCCATTATGCTTGTGACTGTGTCTGAACCTTGCTCCAGATGGCAGTGGGCTGAGGAGAGGAAATATTACTGCAGTCAGAGCTCAAAGATGCACAAAAGAGGGAAATTGTGAAATTGCAATGACAAGGTTGTTTGGGTAGCTTGTGATGTTCTGGCTTTAGAGAAATCCATGCCTAATGTGCCTGCATGGCAAGGTAAACTAAAGACCATATAATTCTATTTAAGCTTAACATAACAGGAGGAAGCCCATGTCTCCTGGACTCCTTGCTGTCTGCAAGCATTAAGGCTAGTTTCTACACGTGTTGCTCAGTCACTCCATGTTAAAGAGCTTAGGATAAAGTATTTCTGGGATTTGGTTGCTACAGAGCTTAAAGGCCTGGCTCTGCCATATTCACGCTTTCTCTAGACAACATCATGATCAAGTACAATGTGACCATTGAGGAGTTCATGGAGGAGAATGACCCCCCTGGTCCTTGCACTGCCCTATCCTCTCTTCCTGCTCCCCTGCTGCTGTAGAGAGGAATCTTGCTGCTTCTAGTTGTCATGAGGCTGAACTTGAGAAGAGGGAGGAAAGCCCCTTCCAGAAGCCAGACTGGTGCTATGAATGGAGTTTGTTTGATGCAGTGACAGGATGAGAATCTGTTATTTGAAGTGCTGGGGTGAACTGCTCATCATACGCAAGGCTTGCACAACTGGATGGTGCCTTGCAGAGATGGAGGCTCAAAGGGGAGCTGGGAAAGCACCTTCCCACGTTGCGAGGTGTGGTGCTGCATCGCTCTGTATCATGGTCTGGGTATCCCATGTGGGGAGCTGAAGTCCTAACTTGGCTGACAGAAGGGGAGTTGGTGGAGTCTGGACACGCCTTGAACTCTCTCCCCACACTGCCACTTCCCCTCTTTGTTTCTCCTTCTACTGCAGTTCTGCTGGCATTTGTGACTGCATTTTCTCCCCCAGCCTCCTGTTTCGTTTTTTGTTTGTTTGTTTTCCGGATCTTAACAGTCCTGTTTCCAAGCCTGGAACAGTTATGATTGTTTGAACTCAGCAAATGTTTCCTGTTCTGTTCAGTGTGGGACTTAAAAGGTTAGCTGCATTTTAATACGGCACCATCAGTAGCAGTGCATTGAGGTTAGAATATCGTATATTAAACATGCAAACAGATACTTTTTACAATAGCTGCCTCATCTTTCACTGTATATTAATAATGCAGGGAGTTCTAGATCATCTGTCCCTGTCATTGCTACTGCATATTGATATAGTCACAAGGACTAACAGTTAGAGAGCAAAATATGCGAGGATGTTCCCTGACCTTTTTCCTTCTCTCCACCAGTAAATTCTATACTTTCATTACAGGCAACTAACACTGTATCCTGGCAGCAATATTTTGGTAATGTCCGTAGTGCGTGGTCCAGAGATAAGAAAGCACAGGGTGAATGCTATTCAGAAAGGTTATGTTAGTGCAGACCTTGATGGTCCCCTGACTTATTTATATGATCCTCTTCTGTGCCAAACAGTGAAATCTAATTCCCATTCATGTCCCTGATCTCTGCCTCACATCACTGCAGGGCACAAGCATCCATCACTGGGCACTGGAAAGCTGTAGGGCAGCAGAAAGGAGGGTGCAGGGGACCTGGGGAGTTTATTTAGTCCACCCCGTGTATCTGTGGTTGCAGCGGGCTTCCACAGGATGATGTAGATTTCTGAAGACTGAGTTTGTGGACAAGTGGTGTGTGTCTCCCATAACAACTCTTTTTGTTGAAGAGGTAGGAGGGAGCTGCATTGCTGAGCTCCAAAAGCAGGCAGAGGCTGCACAGATGGGATGGGTGGCCTGCCTACAGCTCCCCAGCTACTGCTAGTATGTCCGTAAGGAGGGTCTCTCTCCTGTCTCTACAGAAATGGCTCAGGCCCTAGGAAACTGGGCACTCTCCTCATGCACTGCAATACCTGTATAGTGAAGGAATGCCAGCCCCCTATTTTTCTTCATGAAATTCAAGCTCCCCTTGTTTGGATACATGCAGGTCTCAGGACTGACGTGGATGGCGCCCCTTTGCAGCAGCATCCATGCAGGCAGGGCTGGCCCTTGTGGATGTTGGCATGCATACCGCGTGCGTTAGGCAATGTGGGGTCCCAGGGTCTCCCCTCCAGCTGGCAGGCACCGCTACCACCTGCCTGTATGGGCAAACACTGGCAGCTGCCATTGAAATGCTTCAGTTCCCCTCGCTCTGAAAGCCACTGCGCAGCGCTGCCTTGTTATTCCAAACACAATAGTGATGAACATTTCTCCTTTAGTCTCCATTGTCTTCTGGGAGTTGATGGCAGTGGCAGGAGCTCAGCTCAGGGGTGGGTTTTCCCTCGCTGGTGTCAGAGCTGGGTGCCTGGCTAGAGCTGTGCCCTGCTTGCGTAGGGTGAGCACGAGGAGACTCGTGTCCTCAGGGGGCAGATCATGGGAAAGGTGACATTGCTGGAGAAATGCATGCTGGCACCCACAGGCAGAGTCACAGCAAGGGCGCTGGGAGCCAGACCCCGAGCGACAGCTGGGCTGGGAATGATGGGTGACTTTCTGCAGAGAGATGCTGTGGGACCTTCTGAAACAATGAGGACAAGGACTGAGTCTGCCAGAGCTCTTTCAGGCACTGGTACGTTATAGCCCCCAGACTGATGTAATTAATGAGACATCCCACTTTATGTAATAATGTGTTTTGTGTGACTCACCCTAATGAACAAAAACAATACCATGTGCCTCCTAATGGGACTCCTGGTCTTTATGTCCCAGTGTTTGCTATGAATTATTTAAGGCATCTGGAGGGATTTGTGAGTAATGAAATCTCTGCTGATTCTGTCTCACCTCAGATGACTCCAAAGGTCTGGTTAGCAGTTTTCATTCTGTTTCAGGTTTGTCCTTCACCTGCACATCAGTCAACTTGAAAATTTCTCCATGTTTTTGTCCTCTACTTTCACTTAGCTGTTGACCATGTTTCCTGTTCCTTCCCTCAACTTAAAAAATAAGATGCATTTTTCCATATCACATGTCTGCATTGGGTATGCTAGGGCTAGGTCTGTCAGAAAAGGAAGAAAAGTAATTTAACTCTTAAATTTAAGTACTGTAGCAGTAGTCACTGCAGGGTCTTTTTCAGGGAAGTGTGTGCAAGGTGTGCTTAAGTGCTTTCTGAAATTCAAGCTCTTGGACCTCATGGACCCTCTTCCTTTCATTGCAGGTGACATCCTAAGGGACAGAGAAACACAGCAGTAGCCAAGGCACTGGGTCCCCTTTTCTCATGGCCATCCAAGCTTCAGACATTCAAAGGCACCTGGAGCTCCTTCAAAAAACATGGGTATAAACTCCATCATGGACAAGCCAGTGTGTGAGTCAGTCATGCAGATCATCAAGCTCAAGGTAGGCAAAGCAGATGAGAAGTGCCAGCTACCATACACATTGTATGACCCATTGAAAACCCACAGGTTCAGCACTTCCATGGTTGGTGCTTCTGTTGCAATAAGGAAGTTTGGTGAGGGAAAAAAAAAGGATGAGGAGAGAAGGAAGCACAGGACACTGGCTTTGATGTTCAAAGGAATGAGCAGATCAGGTCTCTTCACAGGTGGGGAAGCTGGAAATCACTTTAATTTAATGTTAGGGTATTTTGTGGTTTTGTTCTGTTTGATTGTTTTTTTTACAAAACCCCAAAACTTTCACTTTCACTCTATGCCTTGCGGTTTTATTGCTCTTCTGGACTTTAAGGCTATATGAAGACATTCTTCTAGCTGCGGCCTTAGAACAGAGAGCCTGAAGGAAATGTTGGGAAGATTAAAGATTGCTGCAAGAGAATGAATGAGAGCAGACAGCCAGGATTTCCCAGAGCTAAGAGTTGGTACAGAGCCTTAGCCCTTTGTAGCAGCTCTGAATCTGCCACAGCCAATGGCCAAAGGGGATAAAAGCAAACATCTGCCATCTGTGACTTTTGACCAGAGAGGAGTGATCCTCCTTATTCCAGAAAATGAGAGTCTGATTTAAAGCACCTCATGCCCTGCTTTTACTGACATTAGAAGGGCACAGATGTTAGAGTAGTGTTTCTATTTTTAGGAGCCTGCTTGAGGTTACAGTAAGCCTACAGCAGAGCAATGGAAAGGGAACCAGCATCCCTTGAAGGAAATGAGTTCAGAGGCTTTTGTGGACACAAAAGTAAAGGGATGGATGTTACAGTGCCGCAGTGAGTGGGGTTCTAATATTTCCACCAGTTACAGGTGCCTTGGGTTCTTGGCCTTTTCTCTGGTTTGGTGCACATTGCCTAAATCCTAAACTATCTAACCCGTCAAATGCTTGGAAAAGCAATGTAGGGGACAACACCTTGAAATACCTACCCTCAAAAAGCAGTGGCTGTTACAAGTGGCTAAGGTACGCAGGTGTGGTGCGATATTTTTATCCTCTTTCCCTGAGTAGGAGGATTTAAGAACACTTTAAAAACAGAGCCAATGTTAGTTTTAAGCACAACAATATAAAAAGCTCAGAAATTTTTTACAGCCATCCTAGACCAGAACTTTGTAAGGTTCACCCCCTTTGTCTCACATTTAAGGTCACACAGGGGACTTCAAAGCATAAGCCAAGGGGGTGTGCATGTCAAGGAGGGTGGTGGGGGCATATCTTGGATGACAGTGTGGTCTTTGGCAGTGGTTATCTATCACTGTTAGTTAAAGAAGCCTTGAAGTCGTCTTAAGTTGTAGCAGGAGCCAAATCAGGAAGGGTGGTAAAAGCTACGATTGCATGTCAGCTGCCCTGGTGTTCCTGAACCAGTGCTGGCAAGGCTCAAAGGGATGGCTCCATGCAAATACCCAGCCTCAGTAGTCTTAATCGGACATCCTCCTGTTCTCATGTTCTCATTCCTTCTCTCTTCAAAAAAGCCCTAAGAAAATTAATCTATCATTGCATGTATAGTTAAAAAGAATGCAAACAAATAATATTAACAAGATTTACATTTATTCCTGGTATAATTTTCCCCACTAGGGAAGTTTGTCTTAACCTCTACAACAGACTGCAAATGCTTTGTCCAGTAGATTGATGTGCTCTGTGAGTTATATGTGTTAGCTAGATGACATTGGCTCCGCTCCCCTGAAAGCAATAGAAACATATGGGATATTATGGGAAGAAAATTTTACAAAGTCTGAAGACTGTAAGAACAAGGATCTACCAAAGCATGATTGCTAATTCTTCCCAAGATGCAAAGTTTAAAAACAATTAGACAGAGGCACAAACTGTGCTAGCAAATCCATGTCCACATGCAAAATTTTCTGTTAGCAATTGCAAATTGGACAGTGAGTTGAAATTCTCCCCTGTGGAGAAGGGGAAAGCACAAAGGCTTCTGCCCCTCTAAAATCTTGTTTGTCTCTGTGGTACTTACGGAGCCCTCATTAATGAAGTATTTAAACACATTACAACCTTATTACAGCCCATGAGAATAGCATTCATTTTGCAGGCATAAATTGAAGTACAGGAACTATGTTAACACTTACCTTGGCTTGGCTTGGCTTGGCTATCCTGGGAACAGCAGCATGCAGCATCCCAAAACTCAAATCTGCACATCCACGTAGTCCTTATGGGCAGGCTGCACTGCAAATCCCATCTGCTGCAGTAGAAGGTAACAAGATCCTTTTAAGCTCCCTGGACCATTTTATCTGTCCAGCCCCAGTCGTCGGGTGACTCTTGCAAAGCAGATGTGTGGGGGACAGGCACAGCCCCAGTGGCCCATCTACCTTCTACTCACAGCCTGCCCTGCAGATACCAGAGCTGAACAGCCACCAGGGTGAGCCTCCAAATCCTCCACCAAGGGAAGAGCAGAGGCTCTCTGTAAGTTTGGTGCCTGGCTAAGCCTCAGGGGTGATCTTTCACTTTAGAGCAGACGCAGACTTTAAGTGCAGCTTGTTCAAGGTTAGGCAGAAGGTCTGTGGGCAAACCAAAGGAGGGCCTTTTTCAACCCTAAATTCCTATAGCCATCTATCCCCTTGAGAAAAATCTTAGATCACTGCTGAATTTGGGATGATTTCCATCCTGTTTGTGAATGCCCTCTTGCTTCCAATAATGCAGGTGGCTGAATACCTTGCAGATGAATCAATGTAAAGGAAAAGGAAGACCTAATTAGCTGTGTGCTTTGACTTTTCAAGTAACGACAAAGATGTTTGAAAGTTGTGGAAAATAAGATACCTAAATACAATGCTTTTTTTCATCTCTGTTAGGTGAAATGTTAGATGGTTTTGAAGAAAGTTCTAAAACAACAAGGCAAAGATAGAACAGTAATACATTAAAATACTGGTGAATTCACATGGAAGTCAGAAATTTTCCTATTTATCCCACAATGTTTCCCTGGACTGCTTTAAAAGGCAGGAACTAAGGATCATCCTCTAGTGTTGACCACTTTCCATATCTGGAATATACCTAATAATGAATTTAACATGAATTTTCAGTTCTCAACTTTCACCAAGAATTTTGGTCCTGAGATTTTCTGCCCAGGGAGTTAAGGGTAAGGCAGTTTTTTCAATGGGCAAGAATTTGTTTTAATAGAAACCAGTGACTTCAGATACAAGTTTCCTTCCAGAAGCACCTAAACTCAGCAGCTGCCATCCCATGTATTTGTGCAACAGCAATTTGCTGTTGCTATGACTTTGAACGTGTTATTTAACCAGTCTGTGCTTCAGTTTCTCCTTCTTTGTGGAGCAAATAAGTGTCCACACACCTTTAGGTAGTTTACTGATCCATATAGACAAAAGCCACTAGCTAAAATGTTAAGGATGGCTCATCCCGTTGTTTGGGTTTTTTTGGTTTTTTTTTGTTTTTTTTAATTATTTGCTTTATTGCGGTGCCTAGAAACCACAGCTGTGGGTAACTCTGAGCAGTCCAAATGTGTGGTCCCTCTGCCTCTCTCCCTCCAGCACTCAGGAGACCTCCAGGGATCTTGTGGGAAGGGAGGCAGAACGGGCAGCACAGTTTAACCAGCTTGACCAACTTCACGGTCACTGTTGCTGTCTTTCAATGTCCCATGAATATCCACTCATTCTGATCAATTTTCCACTTGCTTGTTTTAAAAATCCAGCACTTGTCCAGCTAATTCAGAACAAGGAGCACTGGGGAAACATTCTGAAGCATCCCTAAGCCAGAAGAGAAAGCAGCAGCCTGCTCAGAAGGAGAACACAGGCTGGATAGAGAAACACCTGAATGCTACAGATGCAGACCAAATTCTAATTCTTACCAAAAAGCAGGGAGGAGCTTTCAATAGGGAGAGAGCAGGGAGCCATCTCTGGTGGGGTAGTTGCACTGGCAGGGAAGCAATAGAAGCTTTTTGTTAGCTTGTGGTCTTAAATAAAATTCACCTAGGTCCCAGAGCAGCCTTGGGCTGTGAAATTAAGCAGGTCCGAAGAATGCTGTGGGGAGAGTAAATGGGGAGAGTTCTTGAAACTATTTATTGCTCTAGAATATGTGCTTTTTGGAATATGAGTATGAAGAATGTAAAATAAATTATTAGCAGACTAGAATTCAATTTCTTTCCATACATAGTTATTCTTGGTTGTGATAATCCCTCCTCTCAATAATTTTAAAATTGAGAAATTGGTTCAAACTTAGTTCCTCGGTGGGAATATATGTCACTATGAGACATTGGAAATCTTCTTTACCGCTTTCCCATAAAGACCAGTTGACAAATATACGAGTCATCATGGGAGTGGGGAAGTTTATTGATATTTTTTCAAGATATACTTAAGATCTCCTTTCCCCCTTCCTCCAACTTTGGCACTTTTTTCTGTACTTCTTGAGGACGTCTGTAAGGCAAATAAGAAAAAGGGAGGAATCCGCAGGGCTCAAGCAACCTTGCAGGACAACCAGACGTAGCTGTAGCAGTTCATGCTACCACTTGTGGGCCCGATCCCGCTCACGTCTGCAACCCAGCCTCTCTCAGCACCTTGCAGTGCTATCAGACTCAAGCAAGAAACCCTCACACGAACATGGTTTGGGGGATGGAGGTCAGACTGTGCACTTGCATAAGGCTGTTCTTGTGCTTTCCTGTTGCAGTTTGCCGACAGAAATGTATTCTGGCTGTGGGCTCTTAATGTTTCTCTGTAACTATTTTTACACCCATTTTATGGTTCTAGGTGACAGGGAGTAAGAGGATGTAAAATGACTTTACTGTAATTGAGAATCAGGTCCTACAGCTCACAAGAAGTCTGTTAGCAAACTCACTGACGTGTGGTAATTAGAAGTGCTTAAATGTTTTTGTATATGGGTAATGCAGCTTCTGTAAAAAGATGAAATCTTCCATGGAAAAAAATGATTTTAAATCAACTCAATGCATAGATTTTCCTCTTTCATCAAGAACATTGAAATGAAACCTATCATTCCAGTCTAGTGGATCCAGATCAAACTATCTTAGCATATTAAACCAAATCAAAATAAGTCATTTTCAGTTAATTCCACATTTCTTTGTGTTTGCCAGAGCTGGTTCAGTGCCCTGCAGGAACTATATATAGTTCAGGTGTTTTGTGTCGTCCTCCCATCACCCGGAGAGCATGGTGGCTCACGTGTTTCTCCATGGTTGGTCTGTCCAGGCAGGACAGAGGGACAGTCAGCTGTCCCTCTGAGGCTTTGCTTTCCAGGAGAGCTGGGAGATGGCATTTGGGTTGAAAGCCCAGGCAGTGGATGTAAGCTGCTTGGCTGCCGTAACAATCCAACAAGGCAAAGCAAAACTTTTTGATTTATGTATGTAGAAATGTTTCTAAACAAAACACATTAAGGTAATCAGATTTTCTGATCGATGGGAACTCCAGTTTGCAATATTCTCTAACAGCAATTGCCCATGACTCATACTTAATTTACTTGAGGCAAAACTCCCACTGCACTACACCTTGCTGTCTTCTGGTCTGCACCAGCACCAACCAGATCAGGAGGGACCACTTACAAACCCTTTTTTGCACATCCCAAATCATTTTCAGATCCAGCCATGTCTGAACTCCTTTTCTGTTTTCATCTCCTCATTTACAAAGCTTCACAGATACTTTTGTGTTCATTAGTTTCTGGGAAAAGACTGGATTTCGGCCGTGAGCTTTAGGTCTGCACAGATACTTGAAACCAGGCCATTTACACTACTAATAACAGGTGTCTAACAGATTCAGAGTAAACAGTGTGTGTGCATCTTACAGACTGACAGAGTCGTATCTACATCTAATCTACCTTCTTTAAGTGAGTCAAATCCTCTGGATCTCCATGAATGTGCACAACTATAAATCTGATGTATCACTGTGCATGAATTAAGTTGAATGTGTCCATCTAATTAAGCAAAGGCTTTTCCTACACACACCATTTGTAACCACTGATTGTGTTCAAGTGAAATGTGAAACGTCAATTGACTTTAATCCAGACTTTGCCCCTGGTGAGGAGCAAAGCTCATAGGGCTGCCCACAGATTCTGATTTTGTTCCCCAAACTGCGACGTTAAAGCCGTGAAGGATTGGGATGGTTGACAACAACCAAGTTTGCCTGAGTAAATGAGTAATGCTGGCTTTCCCTCCCAGGTCCACTGGGTGCTGAGTGTGATTAAAGGCAAGTCAAGAAGGACTGCGTGCTATTAATTCTATAGAGGAAATCTCTTGCATTATTCATTAGATGTATACCGCTTATTCTAGGAGGAGAGAAAATAGAGAAGCACCTTTGGTTGCATTGTAACATCTGTGAGTACAGCTGGCTCTTTTTCTCTGTGTTGCACTTATTATGTGCAATTTGTATGTTTTCTTCTCCATCCTCAGATTGAAAAAAAAAAAAAAAAAAAAAAAAAAGGAGCTCTAAAGAGAAGAAATCTGCAATACTTGTTATTACCAGAGCAAAACTTCCACTCTTCCTGTGTAGACAGGAATGGCCGAGCTCTTGCTCAGCGTTGGCTGTAGTATCTGTTATCATTTGTCAGCCTTCACATAATCAGGTAATTTAATGTAATTCCTACACTTTCAATCAAGCCTGGTGAGCAGATGGCAGATTTCAAGCCCGTAGACTTTGTCTAATGATGCGGTCTGATTCCAGACCCAAAGCTGGCTGCCGGTGCCGTCTCTGCGTTCACGACAAAGCTCAGCTCTGCTTGCGCGGCTGTAGCATGGGCTTGGGAAAGGGGAGGCTCAGGGATGGGGTGGAGTCATCAGCCAGGCAGCCTCACCTGGATGGAAACGAGATTAAACACCTTCTCGTTCTTTAAATGGCTGGAATCACCTCTTGCTGTATGACCACAGAGAGAAGGTGATGGGTGTGTTGACATAAGGCAGCATGGGGTTTTGCAGGGCAGTGGGACTCGGACGGTGCTACGCTGCTGCTGCACCTTCCCCTGCTTGAGCGGAGGGGCAGCTCTGTTGGTGTGTCGGCACTGTGCTTTGAACGGGGCATTAAATGTGAATCCTCTCTGCTTCCCAGCAGAAGTCAATAAATGACAGCAGTTTGGACAAAAATGTGATGGTGTCTCCAGCACTGAATACTTTCCAGGTGGCAGGTAAGAGAACAGTCTCTGTGTTTCAGAGCCATGATGTTGCTGGGCAGCAGCTCAGCTGATGAGAAGGAGCAAATACATGGGGATGAAGGAGCACAGATGTCAGGGGTTCGTATGAGCTCCACTCTGTCTTGATTCATAAGTTCAGCCAAGAAATACGATGCCCCATGTCTTATTTCTCCTGTCTCTAAAGAGTAGCAACACTCAGCTTCCATGCTGAAGAAGATGTAAAGGTGAATCTACAAATGTCCATGAAGTGCTTTGACAAAAAATAGTGAGGAAATTTGAAATGTTTGTTATTGGGCATGTTTTGAACAGCCCTTTCCAGAGAGCTGCTCCAAAATAACATTTTGCTGTTGAAACAGGGAAAGCTTTTTGTGTGCTGCCTGTGGGCAGAGAGGAAGGCAGACCAGCTTTTCCTGGGAACTTTGTCTCCACCAGCCTCTTTCAAGAAGCACAGCCTGGCACAACCGCTGCTCCAGGACTGGGCTTTAATAGCTGGATCTCAAAACACATGATGTCTCCTTCCTCCTGTTTGCCCCCCAGCTTCTCCCCTTTGCCTGCCTGGTGTGTCTGGCTCCAAGGCAGCTGTGACAGGCGGCAGCACACCTCTGTGTGTGTGTGCACTGTGGCAGCACGCTCTTGCGTGTGTTTGTACACACTGTTGGGGTGTTTCAGGGCTCCTGTCTTAGGCAGAAGAAATGAGAAGCTAGCTGGACTTGCTGCTTAGGATTAATTTATTAAGCGATAACTAAAGTTGTATAATCTTTTCATGCCTGCTCCCAGAGGAGGGCTGGAGGTGGCTGCTTGGCATGATGCATTAACATTACTTTTCTGATTCTGAGTTGCTAAGCACCCCAAGAAACAACTTGAGAGCTACCTTGAAGAAAGAAAACCTGGATGTATCGGTGTTGCACAAACATCAGTGACACCCCAGGAGAGTTCCACCGTGCGTGAGATTAATGCACAGTATGTGGCAGTCATCTGTCCCTCCTCCCATTTGCTTGAGGATTTCTCTTGCTGCTGCAGCAGCTGGGGAAATGCAGCCACTGCCAGAGCGTTGATGCCTCTGGGGAGCAGGAGAGAGGGGCCAGGGTCTGGGAGCTGCTGAGCACTGCAGGGCTGTCCCGGGAGCAGTGGGTTTTGTCAGGAGCCTCCCAGGGGTGCGGTGAGTCTCACTGCCCTCCCCGAGGTACGGTGCTCATTTCTCCGGTGGAGCTGTGCTAAGGGACTGTGCCAAGCACAGCTAATGTGTTAATGACTGTGGATTTCTACTCAATTAGAAGGATGAGTGGCTTAAAGGGCCACCTCAAAGAACTCATAGCTCCTGCACGGGTGGTCGTTGTTTCGGAGTGACTAGAGCCTTATAAGCAAAAAAGCACATATATATGTGTGTGTGTGTGTATACATGCACACTTGTGCACTGGGGTGCTTGGGTGCTGTGATGCCATTTGTGTAGGCACTTCCCAGATGTCTGGCTGAATCAAAGCAGAAGGTGAGCTGTTTTCTGCACACGTGGCTGCTAAGCTTGTGAGCTTTGTGGGCAAAGCTTAACCAGGCTGTTGGAAATGTTGCCCAGGGACAGGGAGAGATATATTTTGTCTGGTGGGAAAAATGACAGAAACAAGCAGGGATACAAGTGTGTTTCTGTGTTGTTTTTGTTGCATGTGCTTGTGTTTTGACGGATGGGCCTTCTGCTCCCGGGTGCCCATGGCTGCTGTCCTGACATGTGTGGTTGGAGGACTGGCAATGACCAGAGGGCTCCACTAACACCCTGCTTCCCCCTCCTTCCTCCATGGAGATGAGAGATTAATTCTCAGCTGCGATAGTCATTGTCTCCTTGTGCAGGTTCATCAGGTGCAACACGGACTCAAGCTTGTCTGAACCTTGATGATAAGCTCTCCTTGTTAAAAGCCATTATATTTGCTACTAGCCGAGTATAATTCTGACTGACTACCGCAGTTCTCCTCTGCATGTAATTGAATTCATATTCATCATAAAGCAATGAAAAATAAATTGTGTGTGTGTGTTTTTTTCCCCCTCATAAAGCAAGGCATGCTGCTGGCTCTGCCTTGCCTGTAATCTACCCCTTTGCAATGTATTGTAATGGAATTCACAGGAACAGAACAGCCAAAATAGATTGTGCATTTTTGACCCACCTAGCAGAAAGCAAGCTTTATTCCAATGCCAAGGAGGAATTGATTAATTTGGTTGGCCTCAGGGAAAGCTAAAGTCTTAGCTTTCAGATGCTAAGATGCTTTTAAGATGCTTCAGTACCAAAGAACAGTGCCGGCTTGGTTGCAGGCTGACTAAGGTGGTATGGCAGAGGACTTGTGCCTCAAATTGTGGTGGAGGTTGCCAAAATATGCCCCTAATCAGTTGTTTTGAATCTAAGGTCTTAAAGACTTGGCACCTTTCCGTACAAGGTTTCCAAGTTCAAGCCTCTATGATTTGTGTGCTTGCAACACGTGAAATGTCCAAGTTCAAAAGAATCTGCTAGTCCTAAGTGCAGTGCCAGTGGGTCAGTTCAAGGAGTCCATCGTCCTGTGGTTATTTGCTGTCACCGTGGCAATGACACAAGTGTGGTGCAACGGAGGAGGAGGACTGATCTGGGATTATGGGGGCCACTCTTCCGAGATGCTCCAAACTTGAAGGCACGAGGCACTGCTGTGTGGGATACTCATTCCCTTACACATCACTCCTGCCCTGCAGCTGACGGCTTCCATTGCATTGGTCTACTGTAGAGACATCCTCTTCTGAAGCATATGTCAAACAACTGGTGCCCTCTAAATTCTTTTTAAAATGCTTTTGTCTGGGCATCTCACAAACGACAGATAGTTGGTGGGGAGCTGGTCAGTTGAAGCCATTGCCTCCTCCCCATCCATGTTTATCTTTTTCTTTTGTTCTCCTCTCTTTGATAGGATCCAGAAACCAGGAGCTAATGATGCCTGTGAGCAGAGCTGCTACTGTGCTGTAGAGGTCTGTCAGAAATGCTCTGACAGGAAAAAAGACATGTTTTCTGCAGCCCCTGGCTTGCTTCCAGCTGTGGGATAGCTGCTTCAGAGGCAGACCAGCCCAGACAGTCATAATGCATCATAAATTAGTGAGTTTTGTTTAACAAAGGGTCCAAATGTCTTTCTAGTTAATTATTAATTGTATTATTGTGAAATCATTAATTACATTTTAATACTGAAAGACATTACTTCTCCAATTCGTTAAATGAATGTTGGGAAAAGAAATGGAGAGGAACTCATGGGTAACAAGTCCTGGGACTTGTGTGAGTGAGCATCAGGAGCTAGAGAGTTTACGGTCCTCTGTGAGGCTCCCACTTCTCAGCTGGTCCTTTCTCCAGTGCCTCCTCCCAGCACTTGTGCTGGCGAGCGTGTAGAAAGATCGTGCCAAGTGAGGTGGGCATATGAGCAGCACTGTGCTTATGCTGCCCTACATAGGACGTACTTTTCACCCTAAATCAGTGCAATTGCACACCAGAAATTCCAGATCCTTCCTTAACCTCACCCAGGTTGGCTGTCCTCCCTTCCCTGTTGCTGTGAAATTTCCCTAAAGAAATTATATGGAAGTGTAGAGAAGGTTTTTAGTCTGCAGATTCCTGAGGAAGACCTCTGCCACAGCAGTCTGGACCCATGTCTCAGGAGAGGAAGATATTCCTCTCCCACCACTCCAAATGATGGTATGTGACCAAACAATGGGATGAGGAGGCTTAATGCACGACAGTGCTGCAAGCCAATGCAAACAGTACCCTCCTCTGGCGGCCAGGACTTTGCCAGCTTTGCACTGGGTAGCTTGCACTGGTGGCTGTATCATATCCGAGGGAAGAGCTGAGGCTGTGATGATATAATTACAGTCAGCAATTATTAAAATATTTCATCTGTTTTCTGCCTTATGAGGGAAGTAAAGAATTAAAACCTGCAAAAGGGAAATCTGATACATGATGCAGTAACCCTACTGAGCATTTGTCAGTCTTCTCTAAATTAGAAGTCTATTTGATGGCTGTTCCTTGGAGTAACTTATTATGAATAAATACTTTCTCTGTTTTCACGCCTATAGTTTTGGTATTTTTTATAGCTCAGTAAACATTTGCTGCTGAAGATAGAAGTTGCCATGCAGGATCAGAAAAGTAGTTTCCTTAGGTCAGAACTATTTCCAGACCAGTAGAGAGGGTTCAGATGTCACCAGGCCTAATACAGAGAAGCATTTTAAATTAAGTGTATTTGTGATATGAGTGTATGATCCCATGGATCATACAGTGCTTAGGTGGGCTTCTTTTAATTTTTTGTCAATATCTCTCTTTTCTCCCTAGCAACTGGGCACTTCCAGCACTGTTAAGAACCAGAGAATGACTAGGAAGAAAACCCAAAGTGAATTTGTGACTGATCTGGAAAAAAGAAGCAGGAGCCCAAAAGCCCAGCTCGTTCAGGAGAGGGAATTACCTCTGTTTGGACTGTGGCCTTCTAAATTTTGCTGTTGAGGAAGTAAAGACTTAACACCTGGATTTTTGCCTGAAACCACCCCATGGGGTAAGTAAAAGAATGGAGAAATAGCCGAACTCCTGCTCCCATCCTAACCACCCAGGATGCTATCCTCCCCTGGCTCCATAGCTGTGGGTGACTGCCAGCCATCCTCCCTCTGAACTACGGCACTGTTCAAGAAGAAAACCAGCACTTATTCTCGGATGCTTAAGCTGATTGCATCCATGATCTGCCTGGTCAGCCTCTGAATGCCACTTCCCCTTGCTTGAGTCATTTAATCACCACTGCCAATCAGCACTATTGAAGAGAGCAACAATACATTTCAAAGCTCAATCACCTTCATAATTGTCTCACTGTCAGCACCTATGTTTCCCTGGAGGGCAGAATTACTGACGGATGAGATGTAGGGTGTTTTTGCAGTTGAAATGGCCGCTCATATGTGTGTGTGTGTCTCGTGAGCACACGTATGACTGTATATACACATGAGTATGTATGCTATGCTTTTAAATGTAGGCAAAATATTGGGAACAACTTGTGTGCAAAGAGGAAACTATGCATTTAAACAGAATTTGCAGCTTCTTAAAGGTTCTTTCAGCTGAGAAATATGCATAAAAAAACCCAGGAATGTTGCAAGGCTTACAGTGACACTGGTCAGTGTTTAAGTGCACTCAGCTGAGAGGGCTCACATGGGGACGAGTCTGCGATACTCCCTGTGCTGGAAGGTCTTCCTGTTGCTAAATCTCCTCATTGTCATCAATTTGTGCAAGCTGCTCATTTTTGTCTTTTTAAATCAGCATGGACTGGAGCCTCAGAGAAATCTGCTCAGCTTTGTGGACATGGTCAGTCATGGGGCAGTCCATTCCAGCACATGCAGACATTCCAGTTAGGCTGGGAAGTCTTCCCGCCCACCCTCCCATCTCTTGCCCTTCTGTCCCAGCAAAACGTTCTCTGAAGTCTTGCATTTCCCTGTAGAAACTTTGCATTTTGAGATGGGGATTCTCCTGCAACAACCTCTTCAGCTGAAAAATTTCCAACTCTAATAGCTCTCCACTTGTTCTTTTCCAGTTTTCTACCCAGCTTTCTCTCTACTTCATCCCTCCTAACACCCAGCAGCCAGAGATAAACCTTCTTAGTCTCCATGCTCTAGAGCAGTCTGTCTAGCACCCCTCGCAAGTCCTACCTTCAGTTTCAGGGAAAGCACAAGAAGTGACACCACCCATTAGGTCTGAGATGTGAGCACAGGCATCTGGTCCTGCAGTGCTTGTGCTGAATGGCATTACTTGCATCATTAACTTCTGACCTGCAACATAGTGCAAGGCTGATGTTATATACTGCTCTGTTGTGATTCATCACCCGAGAGTCTAGATACTAATTATAATCGGCCTCTTATATATGCCACTAGCCTGTAATTTTAATATCAAACATTTGTGTGTGTAATGAGGCAATGCCTTTATAGCTTACATCCTGGTGTAAGCATGTGATTTGTAACATGTTGGAAATAAAAAATCAAATAAGAAGGCATAAAAATAAAACAAAAACAACAAACTTTTGCCCTTTGAATTTGACATATGAAAAGTGTTGTGATGACTTTAAAGTTTGCAAGGAGAACAACTGAACGTGCGTGTGCCTATGTCTGTGTATTTCTGGTTTTGTACATCTATATAAAGGTAATTTTCAAAGCCGAGGCTTTCTTCCCTGATGCTCAACAAAACAATTCCTGATATCCTTTGACCCAGAGGGAATAACGTGAGCAGGGTCACGTTAGAGTTATTTCTGCCTTTGACTTATCAAGACAGAGCAAGTAGAACTCGTTGCATGCAAAGCTGCTTCTTGCTGGCCAGATGCTTCTCCTGGAGGCTCTCAGCAAAAACTTGACCATCCCTGTTGGTAACTTCTGGGCAGACACGCAGCCTGTCCTGGGGCTCAGACTGAGGGATGTGGAGTCCAGTCCTGGCCCAGGTGGTGCTTTTATTTGCTGCAGACATAATTTTCAGGGTACAAATGCAGCTTCTGCTCTGTTATAGCCACCTTTAACAATGTGATTCCCACAACAGACATAATAAGGCCCAAAGGCTATGCAAGTTTATGGACTGTGCGACATACGGGCTGGGGAAGAGTGAAGAAGTGCAAGCCATTGGGAAATGTGGTCTTATTAATCCATACCAAATCAGGAAAATGCCCCACAGGGAGAAAGAGCATCAGGTATAATTTGGGGATTCTGGGCCCCTTTCCAACAAAGAACAATAGAGCATCTGGAAAGGGGATTCCGGGCGGGAGCTGGATGCCAACACAAGAAAGGATTAGCAACACAAGTGAGTGCAAGGGAAACATGTGGCCCTGTAAACTGGATCCTAAAATTTGTTGGGCCACAAGGCATGTGCCACATACCTGGAAGAGCTGAGGGGCTGGAGAGCTTTAGGAGTGGCTTTTGTGAGAGATTGGTCCCAGGAGTGTTGCTGCTGCTTTGCGGACTGACCTGGTATGAACTGCCTCAGAACCTGCAATCTTGCTGCCCCCTCAGCTGGGGCTTGAGCTCACCTAGTGCCCCTGTGCCAGCAGAGCTGCTAATGTCTCACAGCATCAAGTGGGTGATCAAGTCTGCTGGACCAAGCTTTGAGGCTTTGCAGTGGGGAACCAGGGGTTTGAAGTGCCATCCTGTGCTCTCCTGACCTCTTCAGCAGATTTGGGGGAAAAAGCCACTTTTGTCATGGGCAACCCACCAGTTTAGCAGGCATGTGAACTAGATAAATGTGTGGGGAGGGAGAGGCGTATGTTTTTTCTAAAGAAGATATCTGATTAAAAATTGAGATGATATTGGAGAGTGAGCAGACAGCAAACAACAAAAAATGTTGGGATTTGAGCGCAGGAAGAAGAAACCAGCTTTCCTTGGAGAATGACACTGAGAAGGAAAAGAGAAAGTACTGAGCTGGAAACAATCAATGTTACATGCTTTAAAATAGCAGTAAAAGCAATAAACTATTCCTTTTGGCTGCTTCTTCAAGCAAGCCACTTTGGATGGAGGCTTTTCTCTGTAATGAAAATTATATGCTCTCATCTTGGAGATTTGAGTGATGTAATAACCATGTAGGAAGTATTCTGATGTCTTACATGGGTCATTGAAAAACTGCCTAGCAAACTGGATCATGGAATGCAGGGAACATTCCTGCCACAGCAGTAAAATGGTTTGGATACAGCAAGTGACCAAAGGGTTTTGAAAAATCCCACCATATGTAGTAATTTTTCTACTTACAGTCACAGAAATATGTCTTTTATTTTTCCTCTCTTATGTTTTGTTTTCTTTTAATATAGCCTTTCCCTCTCATTCAATAACCCTTCTTATATCTTCATTTTCCCTCTATATTAAGACCTGCTGATCCATTAAAGCAAATCTTATATTTCGAATTGCATCTAAATAGATACTGGAACATGGACTGCCTGCCTCAAAACCACTTCCATTCTTTTCTGCTGGATGGATTTTCTTTCTGAAAACAAATGAAAATTTTGATTATATGTGTCATTCAAACTGCAGTTCCATCTTATTAAACGGTTCCAGACAGTTGGTGCTGGGAACGTTATAATAAGGACTCTACCATCTGAGACTGTTTGGCTGAATCTGTTGGCCAATTCCATGCTTTTAGTCAGGAAATTCTGGCTGTTGTTAAGTGTACAAACTGAAAACCATATGAAACAGTGAAAATAAGTGTTTTATTATGTCACTAATATTTAAAGTGGTTTAGGATGGCAGCTCTTTATTTCTGTGTATTTCAATGCCTTAAGGAAAAAATGTTCTCTGGACTTCTTGTTTTTAGTGTATGCCTTCGTGTTGCAATACCATTCATCTCCCCTCTCTAACATCCCAGATGTCCCTGAAGTCATTGAGAAAAGAGAACACACATGAAATAAATGCTTGCTTAGACTAAAAGATTACATTTCAAGTGTGCACTAATCTTTCTCTTTTTTTTTTT
>VZTL01042405.1:0-47327 GCA_013400535.1 Scopus umbretta | reverse complement strand
CCACATCTACGTGGTTTTTTTAATACCTCCAGTGATGGTGACTCTACCACCTCCCTGGGCAGCCTTTTCCAGTGCCTCACCACTCTTATTTTTTTTTTCCTAATCTCCAGTATAAACCTACATGTATTCTCAGTAAAAAGCCTGTACACATTTATCTGGTATGTGTTGGTATAATTCACTATGTTGGTATACCAAATAGAGCAGCTTATGTATATAGCTGCAAGGCCACACACACCTGGACCTATAGTGCTTGGTAGCTGCTGCTGTACACAAGAGATTGCTTCAGTGTTGTTTAGGTTTGGGTGGTTTTTTTTCTGTGTTTCTCTACAAAGCTGTGATATGCTCAATGATTACACTGCAGGCAGAGTAGTTGCTCCAGGGTGAAGCCTGGGAAGAACCAACCCAAGATCTTGGCAAGAAAAGTGGGGCAGGGGGCAGAAGAGTGTTTGCTCTTGGCTCTTACAACCTCCTGACAAGGTCGAGGGATTAGGCCAGAAACCAGAAGCCTCCTTGTTGGTGCACCTCTTAAAACTGTATAAGCAGGCTGCTGTTGCTGAATTCCCGTATTATTTCCAGTTTTTACTAGATGAGATAACCGCTCCAGCTCATATTTTACTGTCTAGTAGCTACACACCTTTTATTTCTCTTCCATAGCAATACAGCCAGGCTTTCTTCCTCCTCCTAAACCAGAGTCCACACTCTGTCTGAATGCAGACAAAACTTCCTCTTCCTACCCTGAAGACGCCTGTTACTTAAATAGCAAAATTTAAGCTAGGAAAACATATACGTTTTAGTTTCATAGATTAAAGTGACTCCTCTTCTTTCAAACAGCCCAAGTATTTTTCTATACAATTAATTGAAGTACAGCTGGTCACCCTGTGGTTGTTTTTTTAGGGGGGCAGGGGAGAGGAGGAGTTGTTTTTAAGAATCAGTACTCAGTAGTATCAGGAGGATTGGGGAGGGGGAGGCTCTGTCACTTGCTCCTCAAACTGAGAGTGTACAGTCCTTGATGCTTTCAAATACTTCAGGCTCTAGACAGCCTTGAAAAATGTGTAAGCAGCTGCAAAAAGTGTTATTGTGATAGGACTTTCCAAAAATTCAGAGTCACAGGGTGAATGTTATACATAAGGAAGTGGAGATGAAGGATCATTTCATCTGAGTGAAATACAGACCTTTATGGAAGGTGACGAGAAGACTGTGAAATGGAGTAGTAAAATCATTACCTTAAAATAACAGGTCTTCACTCCCATTTCTTCTGTTGATGAAACTCAAAACTCATTCCTGTAGTTGCTCGGCACATTCAATCTGTCTTTATTTTCAGGAAGATGACATTCAAGGTATAATATTTTATAAATGATGCTTTGGCAGGAACTTAGCCTCCAAAAGTCTTAATTTCTTGTCTTATCTGACTCCCCATGTAAGTGGAAATGGAGAAAAATGGCCGCAGGTAAGGTGAGGGTTGCATTTATGTTAGACTGAATGTAGCCAGCACAGCTGCCAATCCACCCACTCAGATGGACAGAGGGTCCATTCTCCCACAAAAATCTTAAATCAAGGTCAGCCCTCTGCATATACGCATGCAAGGATAATGACATGTCTGGTTTTGTAATTCTCTGGTGCTGTGTTCATCAAGGTCTGGCATTTTATTTCATTTTTTAAACTTGTGCAAAATGTAGGAGACATGCATGATAGGTTGTTCAGTTCATGTCCTGGAACACAAAATTCAACACGTATTTTATTCTACTTGAAAGTTAATCAGTGGGTTACTAAATTTTTCTAACTTAGTTTAAGGAATTAATTAATAATGAATTTCAAGTCTACAACAATATTAAATGTTAAAATATAACCTCATTGCCACACATTTTACATAGAGGTATTAATAAATCAAAGGGTCAGTTGGGTTTGTATCCCTTTTTTTTATGCAGCTGATAGATGCCTGGGAATCTGCAGTGGAACTCTGAAAGCAGAACATGCTGTGTGTCAGCATTAGATTAGTTCACTGATAGTTCAGGAGGCAAGTGTGGCCAGGTTTTGTTCAGATGACCTCCAAAATAATAATTGAATAGAAAATACTGAGCTCAAAACCATATCAAGTTTTCTTATCAGCAGGGATATGTCGCATAGCAAATTCAGCAACTTCCCACAGTATTAAGCAGAATCAATCAGTATTAAAGAATTACCCCTTTCTTATTTTTTAAAGGTTCGCAGTCTACTTGACACTCAGTATAATTCTACTGATGTCTGGCATACCTGCAACCAAATACATTTTTTGCTGTCCAGCATCTCCAATTCCCTAACCTAGCTTTTACGAGTGTGGCAACTATCTCAGCAGGAATGGTTCTGTGCAAAGAAAGCTGTCAAAGGCTTGTCACGACTTTGACCAGAGTTATTTGAATTTAAACATTTAACATACAGAAGCCAAAATTAATTTAGTTTTTGGTAAGCAATAATCAGAATTTTGTCCAAGAACAGAACATGGGAAGCTGTCCTAATATTAAAGTCATTACTAAGATAACTCTAAGGTAAAACATGCTTTTGATGCTCAGTGAAAGATTTTATATGGCTATTGCTGTTCTGTATGAAGTTTCCTGGAAGAGGGCAGGCGATGCCCCGCACCCCACCTCTTCATCCCGTCTGTTGGATGGAAATCAGAATCTGTGAGAAGATTGCTTTCCTTGTAGGGAATCAGCTGCCTGGATTTGCCACGTGATGATGTGAAATGAAAGAAAAATTATTTCCCAAGACAAAGGTTTGGAGGAAGAAAAAATACATCTATTGATTTTCTGTAGCATCTCCATAGTTTGGAAAAAGTGGGAACATATTATCTTCAAGATACCTCAAAATGAGATACTACTGCCCAATCTCATAAGCTCTGAATTCTTCAGAGTTTTAGTTCAAACTCTGCTTTCATTTAAGTCCTGTGAAAATCAGTAGGAAACATTTTGAAAACAATGCAGTTGCTTTTTAATTCCACAGACTGGTGTGCAGACTATTCTACTCAGTGTCACAATAAATGTCAGGATACATTATTATGATTCATGGACAATGGTATTTTAATTAGTTGCACAGTCCTTTATACATAAGGAACTAAAAATTTAATATTTCTCTCCATTTTTACCAAATGAATTTCTAAAAAGCCAGTGGCAAGTTGACAGTGGTGGTTGCCATGTTTTGAGGATGATTTTGCAGCTGAAATATATTCATACAAACGCATGCTTTTCTCATGCTCAACGTAAACATATCACATCTGCTATTTACTAATTCTCGGTATTTTTCATACTACTTACATACTACTATACATACTTACATACTACTATTACTAAAATTACATACTACTGCAGTATGTTTTAATCCTTCAGTAGATTAATCTACTGGTATTAAATCTTATACTGGTGAGGAAAATCCATGCATCAAACCATAATGGAAGACTTTGGGGCATATGAAGAATATCCTACACCTCATGATGTTGTCTTTATTCTCTACTGCTTCATTGTGTGTCTTGTTTCTCCTACTTATCTTCACCCTTTTTTTTTTCCCCCCCTGTAAAAATTTTAAGTTCTCTAGGGAAAAGGACTAGTATTATTTATCACAGAGGCAGGGCTTTGCTCCTGACTATAATTGCAGAGTTATATTCAAATACAATCTTAGTTTTAAGTATTTGATGTCAAAAAAACCAACCAAACAAAAACCGAAAAAATCCCCATAAAACCAACAACAAAACCCTCAAAAAAAACCCAAAACACCCCCCCCAACCCCTTAAAGGTCAGTTCGATGCATTGAATGGAAATATTTAATAACTAGTGAAAATATCAGAGAACTGACAATTATTTGGGCCAACAAATATGTCCAGTAAGGAACAATGGCCATATTTATCTCCCGCAATAATCTGTAACTGCACAGAGCCAACAGGTGGAAGGAAACCAGCACCCACAGAAATATAATGACATCCTACAGCAGAGAGCAAAGGAAGACCAGCAGGAATTGAGAGGGATTAAGTGTCAAAGGGGTCTCAGAAGTTACTGTAATTCAGGGGTTTTAAGACTGAAAAGCAGTTTAAAAACTGCTCAGAAGTTCAAAACTGGTTATGAACATGACTACAGAAGCTCTGGCAGAACTGATGTGTTGATCATTTAGATGTCAGATTTGGATTCCTCGCTTGCAGCCCACTTAGTGAAGTGGTTACATCATTTTAATTGTTAATATCAACATGGGGCTGAAAGAAATAGAAGCTGACTCTTTTTAGTAGTAACAAGTAGATGCATATAATATAAAAAGATGTCTTCCTGTGCTAGTCTAAACAGTTCATAATTCTTGCTTTTTCCAAATGCAATCCTAGCTACCCATGCACTTCTTGCATATGAACTGCTTGACTGAAAGAAGTCCAAACATAATCTTTGTGGTTTGTTTTCTTTTTTTCTAATTTAATGTGCAAGGTACATACTGCAAACGTTAGCTTCAAAATTATAAGAAAGAATGCGTTGTTCGTCAACTTCCAAGGTGCTCATGGAAATCTATTACATAAAATTTTGTATCAAGAATGGTTGTCTCCTTGAGATCTAATCCAACACAAGCAAGATGCATTCACATACAGGAAATCTGGCTGGGTGGTCGTAGCTGTTCTTGATGGTCCTGTTGTTTACATATTACATACATAAATTGTTTCTGTTATGGCTGTAGCAAGGAATTTGTGAATCTTAGCAAATGTTACATGCAGCTATTCCTCAATGCTTCCAGTTTCTGCACCAGAAACTAGGAGTCTCACAAATACATGGAAGATCTTGGAGAACTTGGCAACAGGCGGAAGACTTCTCTTGACACACACCCAGAAATTGTGCCACAGAAAATGGGAGCTTTCTTTCATGCTGTGAAGAAAATGTTCAGCCCCTTGCAGCATCGTGCCATAATGCTCAGAATTCATTCTTCGTGCTCCAGATGGTCCTGGCTGCATGTGTCATCTTCAGGTACAGCAACATAAATTCAGTTTTCTGTCCTCTATTCTAACAACTCCTTGGGTAGACAAAATAACCCAGCAGGAAATAAGACACCATGCTGAAAAATTGTCTGCCTTTTACAGTCCTCCATCTGGAAAATAAATCAGGTAGAAAGAAAAACAGTAAATCAGGAACAGTGGGGACTTAAAAAAATGAAGTTAATGTTAATTTAGTTAGGAGACTACAGAAATGATCTTTCCTTCTCCATTATTTTTTTCTGTGGTCTATTAAATTACTTTTTTTTCAACTCCCATCCTTTCACTCCTCATCTGGAAAAAAAGAAAATCAAAAGAAGCAGGAAAAAATATTACCACAGAGCTGGGGATCTTAGCATAGGGATCATATAACCTGTTTTTCCAATTACATGAAACCCTTGTGTATGAGTGCTGATGCAGATAACGTGTGTGTGCCTTAGGTTTAGAAGCAGATCACTCTTTCAATTCTCTAGCCATTTGTGTTACTGTTCTCAACCTGTCCGAATCCTGCAGATGAGAGTTGGAAATATAGTTTGTTCCTCCACACCAGGGCTTTGATTCTCCTGCTGCAGTAGACAAGTAAATCCTATTAAGGTTGATGGAGATTTATTGATGTCTTGTTCCGGGGGAAATTCGGGTTCCTGCTTGTTACATGGGTCTTAAAGAAGGGTTGAAGATTGGACTTCACGTGCAAGGAGGACTGCAGGGATTATTTTAGTTTCCCTATGTACAAAAGCTAAACTTCATTATAGTAGCCCAAATTCTTGTTTGTTCAAAAGCTTGTTGAACAGCCCCTCTTGACTGCTGTCACGTTAAGCCTTTGTTTTCTTTTAAAGAAGATGATGGAGCAAAGTGCTCTGTTTTCTCAAGAGTGATTGGAAACGTCAGCTGATGCTTTGCTACACAGATTTTTTTAATCTAAATTATTATTGCAGACTAGAAGCAACGCTGTTGTGGGTTAAAAGCAATGTAATGTTTATAAAGAAGATTCATAACATATTTATAAAACTGGTGCTGTCAAAATAGATCATCCAGGAGATAATTTTATCCTGTAGAAGTTTCTTATAGCCATAGCACTCAACTTATTTATCTTTCTGGTCCACGTTTTACTAAATCTGAAAAAATAACCTGAAATCTTTTCTTCCCCTCCTCAAAAGTAATAATAACTGGACCTATGAGACTTAATAAGAATTTGTGCTTTTGATGGCTTCCAAATGAGATCAGCCCCTGATCTCATTTCAGGAGTGATTTTTTCTGGCCTTCCCCTGGGGAACACCAGCGCACCCATAACCACATGCTTCTTGGAAGCACAGTGCACTGCCTCAGCTCACTGGGGACAGCAGAACCTCAAATTAATAACTTTCACCAGTTAAGCTGGTTTGAAGACTCCCAAAGAGCAATGTGCTAAATTCACAGCATTTTAAATAAGTAAACGAAGTTGAGCAGGGGTAGCTCAATTAAAACTTGGGACTTGGCGTTCGCTCCAAAAATGTCTTATGCCACTGTGGAAGTGCTCCTGTTTAGCAGCAGTTCCTGCGTGTGTCTGGAGAACAGGATAACCTTAGAAAAAAATTAAAGGAGGGACAAATCTTGGATAATCAGCAAGTTTACAAGCATGTTCATCATGGGTTTTGAAAGGAGATGGAGAAGGAAAAATTTGGAGGTAATGAAAACCAACAAACTTTCCCAGTTCATATGAGGTTCCAGGACGTTTAGATGGCTATAAATGTGTTACCAATATTTCAATAATTGCTGGGGAGTGGAGGGCCAGTTTGAAATACTTCAAACCATCAATTTAACATCTGTATCTTATGAAAAGCATGGAAATAATACTTAGGGAAAATAAAAAGAGTACGTATGTTGTAGTAATAGTGTAGCAGAGGACAAATGTTCCTTAGGCAAGAAAAGTTTAGTGCTGTTTTGTTTGAATTGGCACACGCACTATGATACAAAAGTATGATAATTAATATTGCATTTCAAAACAAGTCCAATAAAATTTCAGCATGAGAGGCTCTGTAGTGTGAACCGAAGATTAGGGACACAGTGACACAGCACTAAACCACAGTTGTCTCTTGTTCTGGCCTAGGTGGGGACATCCCCATTCCCTTGGAAATTCACCCTTTAGTCATTAATGGCAAAATTGCTGTGAATGTTAGTTCAGATTAAAAAGCATATTTTAATGAGAATATTCTGTGATCTTTCTGTACTCTCAATTTTAAAAACTGACAAGTTCTATGCTACCAGCTTGTTTTTAAATAAAAGAATAACTGTAGGCACAAACATTTGCTTGTAACTAGTTTAGTGTTGTAAGAGTTGTGGTTTGTACTATCATAACTAATAACATGAACTAAATGGGAAACATATCTGATTCATCATCCCACGGCCTTCACCACACATCAAGAACATGTGAGTTGCTATGAATATTATCATGCCACCAGCTTTACCCAAATCCTTTTCCAAACCACTTCATCAGAATCGCAAATAATGTATGGCTTGGAAAATAACAACAGCTTGAAGGTCCACAACCAACCATACTTTTATGAGACTGACTGTGAAGTATTGTATTCCTCCATTTTTTGTGAGGATTATAATGTATTGCAGGGAGAGCTGGACCAGCAATATTTGTTACTCTAACAGCTGAGAGGGTTGGCCAAAGGAGTGTCATTAGGTGTCACTAGTGCTGACCTGCTGAAGGAAGCTGGAGAGGTGGTTTAGTTTCCCAGTCCACCTTTTCTCTCTCACAACCATTTCCATGATACATGCATGTCTGAGTTTCAACATCCTTCTGTGGGGCCTCAACTAAAGAGTGCCTTTATCTCCTCTGAGGTCTTTCACAGTTATTGCCAAACACAATTTTAATAAATCACTTTTCTTGCCTTAGCAGACTTGGACGATAGATCCTCTATGGCACAATACTCTAAACGTATGTGTAGTACTCCTACAAGTTTGTTTGCAGCCGATTCAGATTTAGGTTCTATGTATAGTGCCTTGGATCTGGAGCAAGGGAATACTGTCAGGGCTTGGGCAACATTTGGTCCTAATTCGAAAATAATTCAAGCTGTATTTAAATGCTTACTTGGAATATCTGGCCGCTTGGAGATTTTGTGCTGGCAGTTGCATGAGTTAACTAAATTGTAGAATCATGGAAAAAGTGTATTCTTATTGAAAACTGGCTCATTTTATTGTAAACTGGCTAAAACCCAGAATATAATGGCTATGAGATGAACTTGTTCAAAATGGAAAGATATTTCCAGTTAACTTTTTATGGGGATTAATTTTTAATTTCCAAGATTTCTTTTTTTAATTTCTAAAATTGGTTCTGTCCTTCAGCTGTTGTTGTTTACTGCCTGCTTCTTACTCACCATAGCTGTTCACAAATACGACTTTAGCTAGTGTTTCTTTATTGATCATTGCCAGACTCCCTCTCTGTTTTGGAGCTGGCTTCTTTCTGTTCAGGCTGAAATCTCAGTTTGTCTCAGATATTTCCCTACACCTAAAAGTTGGTCTAAATTGACTCTGACAAAACATGGGCTCCAAAATCTTCCATTCCTAAAACAGTCTCTGTTCCTACATGCTTCTCTCCTTCCTTGTGAACTCCAAGGACTTCAGAAATGCAGTCTGGTCCTCTTTGACATTTCTACCAGAATATTACTGGAAGGATTGTTTTCCTGACTGGTGCTGTGTGTTGCTGGTAAGATTAAGAGGATGTCATCAGCTATTTTATACTAAGTACCTGTCTGTACTGCTTCAGGCCTGTTCTGTGTCTCTGTTGTTGACTGCTGCTGTTTTGCCAAAATGACAGCAAATTATTTCCTACATAGGGCTGAAATGTCTCATAGGAAATTGTAAGGCAACCTTTGGGCATTGAACTCCATGTCCAGCAGTCATTTCTGTTGTGACAGTGAAAAAAATGGAAAAAAAAAAAAATCAACCATGGACAGGCAGATGGTGTGTTGTGATCAGTGATCACCTCTGAATTTTCTGACTCTTGCCTTGTGTTCTCCCATCTATTCCTTGCATTTACCTGTTGCCTTGTTCTGAGACAGTAACAGATGTGAGATGGGACATGCTATTGATTATTTATGTGCTCAGTGTGCAGCATGATAAGGCTGGAGCCTGTAGGACTTGTTAAGATATAATAATGGTAATCTGCTTTGGCTGAAATGAAGGTAAGAGAAACAACATCTATACAGACACATAATGAAGATGGAGGGGTTGAGTTCTCCATTCACTGGGAAGAACTGCAGAAATTATATATATGTTTATATATGTTAAAGAATATTCAGTAGGGTGTATGTCAGAAAGAAAACCAGAAAGGCATCTAAAATGACGTTATTTTGTGTAAGAAAGAATTCAATAAAAATGTTGAGGTTTGATACTGCAAATATTTGCTCACTGAAGTTAAACACTTGGCTTTTGAATGGAAAATTAGCAAGGACAAATATTTTTAATCTAATGATAAAACAGGTGATCCTGATTTGCAAGTCTGTCAAAAACAGTAAGCAAAGTCAAATACCAAATTCATCCATCTATGTATCTATATATGTATATAGACATATATACATGTAATATTATGCCCTATACATTGAAGGTTATGTCCTGGGGACTTTAACAAGTTGCCAGGTAATAGCGCAAGAAATTAATTCATTTCAGTGACTAACTAAAACAGAATGCAGCTGGCAGAGTCCTCAAAACAGCAGCAAATGCTAGCCAGCAGCAAGGAGGAGGCACAATTTATCCCAGCTAAGTGTTTATTGTAGAAATTACAGTTAGTCTTCTCTTCTCCAATGCAAACTCCTACAGCCTTTGACAGAGCTCATGAGAAAACAATTCTCTTGAATGTTGTCAGATGGAGCTCTTTCCAGCATGTCTGAGCATTGATTTCCCCAAGGTAAACAAAAGGAACCCAGTTTGGGGATCTGAAATATTTCAGATTGATGGTGATGTTTGGAAATTAAGGGGGAGAGGGGGGAGTATCCCCTGTGCTGTTCCACTTCCCGCTGCAATGACAGCTGCTTTGGCAATGAAAAACCTTGGGATCTTGCTTCCAGGCAAATGAGATGTTGATGACTAAACTAATCTGGAAGTATACAGAGAGTTTATAATAAGGAATATAGTGAGGAATATATTCATAATGTTGAAGAAACGATCCTAAATTGCCTAATGGTGGAGAATCCATTTCAGTTGGACAGGTTTCTGGCACTTTGCAGGAGTTTCACAATTAGTCTTGAGAACACTCTTAAAGCATTTTTTGGAAATATGATCATAACTAGCACAAGCTAATGAAGGACTTTGTCTGAAGGAGTCTTATTCATGGAGGCAGGTTGCCTTAATAGTTTCACGCTGATGATCTACATGAGAGCTGATTCAAAGAGTCTTGGTGCTGAAGATAACAACTGAATTTCTTGCTATCAGGTCAAGATAAATAAGAGTACTAGAGAGCTGTCAGTGACAGCAGCCGCATGCGCTGCATGTACCGTGCCACAGCATGACATATTTGCTTGTGATGGCAGGCATGCAGATGGGCTGTTTGAGCAGTACGTGCTGTCAGATGGGGAGTTGTCCCCCTGCAAGTAGGACAACCCACGGTGACTGCTGCTGCCCTAGACCTGGACCCTTCCCACTCCCCTGGGGGTGTGAAGGGCACTGCATGTGCAGGAGGATAAGAGGAGGTGGAAGAGGAAGAGGGGTGTGGGTGACCATGGAGGAGAAAGCAGCAGCATCCCCCTTTCCTACTGCTGTCACTGAGCCCTAGCCTCTTGCTTCAGGAGTTACCACTGTGCCCTCCTATCCAGAGATCTCTGTGGCTTTCCCACCCCTGGAGGTGTTTCATTTAAATCAGGATTTAGACCCACTCATAAGAAAATAGAGAACATACATTTCTCATCTGTTTCTCCACTTGCTGTACTGGTCTCTAGATTGATCAGATTTCTAATCACCTGTTCTGTCAAGGTGGCATACATATTTATGATAAACAGTCATAGGCTATCTCTTGTGCTGTAATATGTTCCAATTTCTTCAAAAAAATGTAAAAATAAAATAAATTTTCAAAAAAAACAAGCCCCAACCAACCAGAAAACCCTATCTGCTTCAATAACATATATAACAGCTGTCGGTCCAGGGAATGGCAGCTCCAAGCGCTGGCATGTTTTGCATGTATGATTATTCACTTCAGAAGCAACAGGTAATGTGAGTATTAAACCTGAACAGCCAGGGGTGCTAGGCAAATGCTCGGAGTGCCCCCTCCCTTGTTATTCAGCTCACAGTAGGTATTTTAGATGTTCATTTGTACTGGATTGTGGGAGTTTTTGTTGTCTTTGATCTCATAACCTCTCAGTCTGATGTTCCTGGCTCACAGCTCCCTGTTCTCATACTCCTCTTGCAGTTTAGAAAACCAGCAGCCAGCTCCACTATTTTTCATCTGTGAAGTGGAATAAACAATTTGATCTGCAGAAATAGTTTTCATTTCTAGTTTCAAAGCCACAGATTTTTCCCAAGATGGTAAGAAGCTCAGCTGGTTCAGCACATTATTATGGGTTTGTTGAATGATTCTTAGGGTTCAAAAATTGGTTGCAGTGCTATGTTGGGAAGTAAAGACAGCATGTTCTGTGTTCTCTTACTCCATTTCTGCTGTACAAGGGATTTTATAGAATATATGCTTCCATTTAAGCTCCTGCCTATAACACCGTAATGGCAACCAGTGAGTTGATGGTTGAATTCAAGACAGCCTGCTGGCTGCGGTACTCTGAAGGAGGGAATAGCATTCCCCACAGTTCACTGGAGCTGATCCTAAAGCAGAATTTCTTCCCAGTGAGGTCAAAGTATTTAAAAAAAAATGATGGAATAAAAAATTCTAAATCTTTTTAAGACTGACTGTACCTAGACTGTTTTTTGTGGCCACTGTTTGCTCTGGCATTTTTTTGCCCTTGCAATCCCTACTGCCTGCCAGTAGATTTTGCTTGTCTCTGTCCCTTTGGGAGAAGCCCCAGTCAGATGAGCCGTCATGGGTAGGTTTTAGTAGATATCTCATTCCCTGCCCTCAGGGAGCTTCTGAGCAGTTATCTAGTAACAAAACAGATGGGTTTATTAGTAAATATGATGCAACATTAGAGAGGACAGTGCTAAATAAAAACAAGTAAATAAAAGTTTAAGAAAAAAAGCAAACAAAAAACCCCACTGACATTTTACATGCTGATTTCTAAAAGGCAGGCTCCAACATACTTCTCTACCAGATCTAGCAAGACTGACGATAGTCACTAATCTCTGCTTGTGTCATGGCTGTGTTAATCACTATGTCACCCTAAGCTACAGCCCTAATTCCTGGTAATTAGACTCAACCTGAGAGGACATCAAATACCTCCAAGTATATGTTTGCAAGTAGGTCAGGAAGAGACTTCATGTTCTTGATATGAAGGTAAAGTTCATCTTAAATTTTTGTCCAGGTGGTATTAAACCATTGAACTTGATGGATGACTCTGTTGTTGCAGAAGTGCATATCTTGCAGAACTGGATCTTGAGTCAAAGAAAGGTCCTGCGTGTGCACACATGTACAGCTTCCATGGACTGGAAGTTAAAATTTTTCCAATATACGTGTTTAAATTACAAGGTGACTTTCCATTTTCAGATTGATCACAGCACATATTAATTTTGGTTTACTGCAAATAAGTGGAGTATTAGGTCCTTAACAGCTAAGACATCTGAAATGAAATGTTGGTGACACCTACCTTATGGTCACAGAAACATGACTGTACATTTGATTTCCATCTCTGTGAAAGGCCCATAAACCCTTTTGAAAAGTTTGTTAGGCAGCTTCTAGTAAAGAAGGGCAAATTTTTCTCTTGTGATCTTCAAACTTCTGAAATGTAACTGTATGTAAGTGACCGCAAAACATATTGTATGTAAGCATACACACGCACACACACGCTCTGCAGTTCTTTGGCAACATTAGAAATGCTTTGATATACATAGTCAGTTTTATTTCTAATTTTTTGAATAATGTTATTTTCTGCTGATCCATCCAAAAGGTTCTTTTAAGCTGCTGTTTCCTTGGCTTGTATGATGCAACATACATATCCTCTCACCAGCAGGGCTGCTTGGACACCAGTTCAGAGCAGCCAAGAAAGAGCTGGAGGGGACAAATGGAAGCATGTGATTTTCTCGTGTTTATCTTGGCATTTTAGAGCAGTCTGAGCTTTTCCAGACTTAAATATTCATTAATACCGAAAAGAGGAAATAAGTAATTTATGTTAAAATAGAGAATAAATGCAGAAATAAATATTTTTGGCTTACTGTAAATTTAGCATAGCTGGGAGACTTGTATGGACTGAACCAAAGACCATTAACAGAAAGGGAAATTTCTACACATTATACTATCTACCAAGTCTTTGAAAGTGAAACATCACTAGAATAAAACAGATAAGCAGTCACCGAATTTCTAAATTCTTACCCTTTCAATCTGTTACTGCCACATTACTAGAAAAGGTTTCAAAAAATTAGTCCACAAAAAAATAATTTGCAAAATAATTAGACCTGCAAATGTTTCCCCCTCCCTCCACCATAGTCCAAGCCATTTTCTCTTTCTTGTCCATGATCGATCAATGTGAGTAAGCCACAGGAATGTGTTCAGAAGGGACATAGAGCCTTGAGAATTCTATGGAAAAAAATTCTTCTGTCATCGTCTCAAGAGGAAAGTGGCACTGATGCTGACAGCTGTTACTAAATGGCCGATTCTCACTCCACTCCTCTCTCTTTCTCATGGGGAAGGTTGAGGAGTACGGGACAAGTTGATTCAACCACAGGCAGGACTGGCCCCTCCAAGGAGGTGGCAGAGTGATTTTCTGAACCCTGAATTTCTGAATGGAAAGGTCTGTAATCACTAGTCTCCAGATGGAAAACGTGGCTGAGCTACCCCAACCTGTGTGTGACTACTGTGCCTTCCCTGTTCAGGTCTGGATCCGCTTGTAGAATAAAAAGAACAAGTGTCCCTCAGCTTTGCATCTCAGCACTTCACTGTACTTCTCTAGCTCATTACAGTTGCCTACTTCTGTGATGTCAGAGCACATCCTTGAGGCTATTTATTTCTTAGCTATGGGAAGGCTGCTGCGTGAGCTTGTAATGTTCCTGAATGCGCCAGCCTCTGGGTGATAGCTGCTTGCTGTGGACCAATGCATCTGCACCTGAGGAGGGGCAGTGGAGCAGTCCTTCTGGGGACATAAATCTTCTTTTTATTGCAGTGGACAAATTTGGCAGCCCGACTACTGCCAGTTATGCCATGAGGCTCTCAGGTGCATTGGGGTGTTTGCTGGAGTAACATTGTTGAGTTAAAACCATATTTTCTCTATGGAGGGGACTGTCCTGTGCCTAGTGGCACTACCTTAGAGCAGCCTTGTGTTCAGGGCTAACATGGGATTTGGCACAGGTCTGGAAAGCTGCCGACACTTCGTGACAATGCCTGGTGCAAACCAATTACCTGGTTGACCCAAGCAAAGACAGTTTAGGACTTGGGAGATGACTAACAGTTTGGAGAGAGGAACATAGCCTGGCCTAGCCTTGTCAGAGCTTTCAGCCTTTCCTGCAGCATGGCAGTTTGGGCTGAGTGAGGTTTGGGGATTTTCTGGCTGAAAGCAGGATGGGACTTAACACCATTTGCTATTGCTGCCTGTGGCAAATTGCTTTGGTCTAGCTGATGGCTCCATGCAAGCTGTAGCAACTTCATTTGTCTTAGTTAAATATTTGTGAATATTCTTTTTTGGTTTTTTAGTTTACACTTTGATTCTAGTTTGATCACTAAATAAATTTAGAGGTCTTTGTTCAAGCAAATGCACACTGATAGTTGTAAAGTAAATCTCTGAAAAAGGACTGTGCAAAGAAAAAGCAAGGAGCAGTTTCTAAAACTTCGTGTTTAATATTATTCTTTCTCTTTTGAATTGCCTGTTATTGTAACAGACTGAATCCTGCAGATTTTTAGTCTACAAGATAGCTTGAAAATCACAAGTAGTTCATGCTATTAAAACACACTCAAACAATATCTCCTAGTTTTATATGTCTGAAAGACTTGCAATTTCAACAGCCCCAAAATATTTAATTTACTATAATTTAAAAGCAGCTTCAAGTTATTAATAACTACATCCATGTGTTTTTGCATGCTAGGATGGTGAATATATGGGCGAGCAATAATATCTCAGTTGCTGAATACATCAAGCTGAAAAAGTTTATCTGGAGATTTTTTTTAATGGACAATCATTTCTATTGTTTCTCATTCTATGATTAAAATTGCTAGAGTTTTAAACATATGAGTTGCAGCTCCTAAATCCTAGGATTCTATTTTTAAAGAGAAACATTTTAAAATGTATTTTTAAAGATAAATATTTTTTAAGTTTTTTTTAATATTTAAATGTTTAAAAAAAATCATCTTTAAGTTGCCATCTCCACAGTGAAGTGGGTAGGAAATACATAAATGGCTCCAGTTTCCAGGGTTTAAGACAACAGCCTGAGTATCACAGTGCTTGTAATAAAAAATGTGTTGGTGCCAACACTGGCTTGTTTTTAAGTTTAATATGCCTAATTTAACTGATTACTAAATGTCTGAGAAGAATGGAGGCAGGGAGTAGGTCTTTTCTCTTACCTATTCCAGTGGTGCCTCAAAGAAGTCGGGGCATAGCTCTGTGTATCTCTGTCCTTGCCTGGGGGCAGGTTTCAGCCTGGTGGAAGGGATGCCCCTTGCCTAAGGCAGGGCTTGGGGACTGGTGGCACCCAGCTGCAGCCTTTGGCTTGCCAGGGGACCCTGGGGCTAGTATTACAAGAAGGAGTGGGGCATATTTAACTCTACGTACAGAATGAATTATATTTCATGTTTATAATGCTCTTTTCTTCAAGGCTTATATTTAATGCAGAGATGTCTTCTTCTCTGAACAGAGATAGGATACCAGGGTGCTACCATAAACCTCTTCCAGAGAAGATAAATTATAGTATGGAAATTTATTAGCATATTAGGCTGAAATCAAGTCGCAAGTGCCACAATAAATAAAAACAGAATACAATAAGCTTGATAAAAATCAAAGCCTTCTGTTGTCTCCCAAGTAATCTTCAGTACATTGTGTCTTTATTGTAGCAGAAAGATGCTCAGTTCATTTCTTATCACTTTCAGGAAATGCCAATAAGCTGGTTGCTCAGCCTGTANGTTCAGCCAGCCATCAATCAGCACCCCCAGGTCCTTTTCTGCCGGGTGACTTTGCAGCCACTCTTCCCCAAGCCTGTAGTGTTGCATGGGGTTGTTGTGACCAAAGTGCAGGACCTGGCACTTGGCCTTGTTAAACCTCATGCAGCTGGCCTCGGCCCATCGATCCAGCCTGTCCAGATCCCTCTGCAGGGCCTTCCTGCCTTCAAGCAGATCGACACTCCCGCCCAGCTTGGTGTCATCCGCAGACTTACTGAGGGTAAATATTATCATGCATGAATCAAAGTTCACTCAAAGATAATCCTTAATGAACTCAATATAAAATAAAATTCTGGATTGCTTCTCTACTAAGTACAGAAGGAAACTTCATATATTTTTCATTTTCAGGTGAAGGTTTCTGTCAGGCTGATGCATTTAAAACAGGCAGAAAACCATGGTCTTGCATTTACCATCTTCAGTCATTTTCTTACTGGCTTGTGCAAAGCTCCCAGAGGCTCTCTCAGTGAAAGGAACTGCAAGATGTCTATCAAACTTTCCAAAAGGAATCTATTGATTTTTAGATACCCCAAACCATTGAGTTTACAATTTTTTAACCTTTGTAGTGGGATAACCTAGCCCAGACACTGTGCTGCTTCTGATATTTAAGTGCGTCCCACCATGTGATGCTGTAGTCATAGGCTTGGGTTTCTCCATGTGATAATAATTTGTTGTACTGATTTTTCTAATTCTTTCAAAGAGTGCAAGAAAGAATCTGTTTCCTCCAGAGGAAAGTCAAAATTAGCAACTGATATTCACTTTCTTGCCACTTTTCCAATAATTGCTCAGGGCCCAAATGACTGTCCACTTGCTGTTCGATGCCAAGTCCCATTGAATCCTGCTAGGAGTCTACATAAATCCTGAAGGACAAAGATGAACATTTGGCATATGTAATTACGCTTTTAAAAACACATTACAAACCTAAATGGAAATCATCAATCTTGTTTCCTTCAGAAGGAGGTAACATCCACTGCAAACGGAAAGATAAACTTGCCAGTTTCCAGTATTGAAAAAATTACAGGTTCCTGTTAAAAACTTTTCCAATTTGCATAACACCTTTATTTTTCTACATATTCAGTTTCAGATAAACTTAAAATTACTGAGTCTTGAAAAGGCCCCCTAAGCAAGGGTTTCCTACCCATAGTATTATCTGACAACAACATCAGTGGTTAAGTTAGCCAAGTCAATGTTTACCAGATGTTCATTGCATTGACACTTGCCAAAATATGTCCTGTAATTGAGACTTTTTCCTCAGCTTACAGCTTTTCCTGCTGTTCCCAGATTGCTTCCAACAGTCAAAAGGGGGATGCTACAGAAAAGCCAGCAGGACCATTATTTACACAGGAGCCTGATAAGCTAGAAAGGAGATATCAAAGTATGTTTCTTAAAAGAAATAAAAATGTAAATAACATAAATACATTTTAGCTGTTATCAGGGGGAAAAAAAAAAAGAAAATGAAAACTTTGATTTACTTCTGGTTTACTTGTGATCAATTCTTCTGTGATTACTTTCCCACATTTGGAAGAGTTAAGAGTCTTGAAGGGTTTGGAAAGTGATATGAGCTCATCATATGAAAAATATCAGTTGGTACGTTTTCTTTGCAGCTTATTCATCCTCTCTACAATGTTTTCCTCTTCCTTTTAAGAAGAAAGTGAAGACACAAGAGCACACAGTGGTGCACATACAATAACAGGTGAAGGCAGGCTGGTGGACCAGAGAAATGTATTTTTTAGACTGAATCTGAACAAAAGCGCCATGATTGAACAAGGAGACACCAAAGCACAGCTGAAGAGGGGGATGAAGAAAAACTTAGGGGAAAACTAGGCAAGATGTAGTATGACCAAGCCCTGCTTTTTGTTAAGAATTACATAACTGGCTAATGTGAATTTAGAAACTGAGACCGGTGCTTCATTAGACCTGCAAATGGGAACCTGCTCCAGAGCACCAGCACATGGAGCTGGGTGTGGGAAGGGAACCAGTCCCTGGCCTGGGCAAGAGTCCTGGTGTGATGTCCTCTGCAACTAAGTGAGGGAGGTAACTGTAGTGCAGATTTGATTACTGGGGAAAGGGCAGTGCAGGGCGTGTTGAAGCATCTCTGGAAAAGACTATTTTTCCACCTAAACTAGTGTGTAGATTGTTCTTAAAAAAAAAAAAACAAACCCTTCTGCACACACAAAAAAAAATACCCTAAATCTCTTTTAGTTATATGATACTTGTGCAGCTCTAAATACAAAAACATTTGTGCTAAGAAATTTCCTTGTAATTGTTTTGGAAGGTCATCTGCTGCACAATGCCTTTTTCAAGAGTACAATGTCTTTTGCACTCCAACTTTTTGTAAGAAGAGGAGAAAAAAATAATGGTAGTTTTATAACTGCAAGGAAACTAGAATTTATCCTCAACCTTCTTCAACTCGGCATCAGAAATCACTCAAGCACAGATTAGTTGAAAAGGAATAAATTAAACTTAAATTTCTCCACATAGACTTATAAATAAAATAAACGGCCATCATCCCAGATGAAATACTCAGATAAGTGTTTTGAAAAGCACATCTACTTGGCACTTGCTGCTGTGCTGCAGCTCCAAAGGTGATTCATTAGGTTGGAAACAATGCTCAGCATCTCTTTTACTTTTTATTCTCAGGAACATAGATTAATCATGTTCAAAATGCAGAATTTCTCTTCACTGAGACGTGTTGGTGTTGTCCCTAGTCAGGAAGAAAAGTTGAACTGTCATGTTTTTTTTGCACAGTGAAGTCTGAAAATTTTGTTTTTCCAAAAGCCTGACTGAGATTGTTGGTGTTTTCTCAGAGCTGTAATTTAGCTGTGCTTTTGATGTCCACCTCTGTACTGATGGTCAAGACTTTCTGAACGAACCACATTTGTTATTGATCTTGTAAGAGACAACACCTAGAGAAAATATTTCCTTCATGAAGAATACATTCTCATGAAAATTAGTTGGCAGGAGAAAATTCCTGCAGAAATTGCCATTTGAGTAAAGGCAAGTAAACAAATGGAAAACAACTATTTCTCTAAGCCATCTGTACAGACCACTATAAATAGCACAGCTACCAATTTGCTACACAGTGCAGGCTGTGTGTTAAAATTCACAGGTGTGGGTTTTGGTTAAGTAAATAAGTGATTTTTTTGTTGTTGTGCCTACAGTTACTTGTATATGGATTTTTATCTGGAAATCCCATAAAAGTCTTAGCTCCTCTCTGCATTAATTATTTCAAAATAAAAGCAAAAGCCCACAGGCTTTTTCCTCGCTTTGAAAGTTTGCTCTGCCTGACACGAAACAGCATCCACCTCAAGAAGTTGGAAAATCTTTTTAAATAAGTAGGGAATAAGCCTATAAGCAATAGGGTTATATTTAGTTCAGTACCTGCTATCAGTAATTACCAGTGAGCTGTGGACAAGATTAATGGAGGGTATAGTCTTACAGAATTAGGATGCAGGTACTCAAGTGAAGATAAGTTTTATTATTTCTGTTATTTTTATTACTATTATTATAGAAACTAAAATAAGAATTGATATTTATTTGTCAAATATATTTTTTGTAGGAAGCCAAATAATTTGCAAGAGATAAACACTTTAAGTTTCTAGACTTAACTGTCTGGTCAGATAAACTGTGAAAAATCCAGATAGATCAGAAGGAATATATGTCCTCAACTCCAGGGGATGAAAATAATTTGTTTCTTAGATGGTCCATCTAAGTACATACTGGATATTCCTCTTCTAGGCCAGGCTTGCCTCCTGTTTATTTAGCTAAGTAATATGAAATGTGCCCTTTTACTGTAAATTCAGTGTAGTTACCCAGGATGTGTGAGTGGTACAGGCAAGTGCCTGTCATCCAGGAGCATATATTTCCAGTGTCAAGTATTCTACAAGAAAATTCATTTTTAGAGTAAACAGATTACAAAGTGTTAATAGATCATAGAATCATAGAATTATTAAGGTTGGAAAAGACCTCTGAGATCATCTAGTCCAACCGTCAACCCAAAACACTAAGCCTGCTAAACCATGTCCTGGAGTGTCACATCCACACATTTTTTGAACAGCTCCAGGATCTATGCATTGTCTTAAATCTGTGATAAAGTAATAGAAAATAAAATTAATAGAGACTTAATATGAATAAGCTGCAGAAAAATTCAAGATTAAACTAAATACTCTTTTTTTCCCCTAAACCATTCCTCAAGGAGGTTAAGTGAATGACTTCTATTTGGTGAACTTTCTATACAGTATGTTCCCCATGCAGTTCTGACAGTGGTTTCACATCACTGATCTAAAACTGGTTTTCCCCTCCAAATTTGTATCCAGCTTAGCTACTGTGCAGTACATTGCCCACAACTTGCAATGGCAGGTCACAGTGAAGTTCCTCTGAAAACAATATTCTGCTGCCTAACTTTTCTCCTACTAAAGTTGCTTACTGGGCCAAATCTTGAAATCACTTATGCTAGGGAGGCCTTTATGGTGTCACAAGAATTCAAAAACTTCTTTCCTTTCTCAAATTTTTAAGTATTTCTTTTACTTTCTCTTTCATAGTTTCAGTCTATAAATTCAGCTTATTCCCTTCCAAATTATAGCAATGCTCTCTGTTGTGAAGTTAGATGATGCCTAAAAGAAGAAATTCCTGATCTTATTAAAAAAAAAAAAAACACAACAACAAAAAAACCAAAACAAAACACCTCCCTAAACCAAAAACCAAAAACACAAAACCAAAAACCAAACCACAAATGAAAACTTCTGCCACTCTTTCCTGCTTCTTTGGAGCTGTATTGTAGCCAGTGACTGAACTTTTTATTTCTGTTAAGCAACTACTTGATTGCATTGCATTGCATCCTCAGAGAAGAAAATAAGGATATTGGTAAATGTCTTCCTTTGAAGCTGTTCCAAGTATGTGATTCTGGCTATTTTAGTAACGTAAGTTCTTTCTGCCATCCCTTGGGTGATGTGATGATCAAAGACAAGCCAGAATATCCCAAGAATTAATACTGACTATTTTAATTACTAAAGAACAGGAAAATTAAAAGCATAACAAAACAAAATCAATAAACGATGATTATTTCAGATATATTCTCTTTGGGAACACCTATGAAAGGTCAGATCTTCCTGCAATATGTTAACATATCCATTCCCCAAGTGATCTGCAGGTTCGGTTTCAGGTATAGACTTGTTATGAAGTTGGGCAAAGGAAATTCTATTTCCTTCTAATGATTAGCCTTTTGTAATAAGAATAAACTTTGCAAGAACACAAATGATCAAATATCAGAAATTCTCATGTATCCTATATGAGGAAAACCAATATTTTTCAACTAGTTAGAAAAGCTGCACCGGGGGACACAATGATCAAATTAATACCCTGCACCTCCCTCTGCTTACCAAATGTTAACTCAAGCTTTATCTCCTGCAATAACCTCTACGTGTTTCAGTATTTCACCGGAGGATCTGCTAGTATTTCTCTATGCAGTGGAAATTCTCTTCCCTAAAACTTCCTAGTAGGGAAGTTGAGTCTAATTACAGCGGCCACACTTTGCAGTCTTGTCTCACCGATGCATGTTGAAGGGAGGTTTGGTGAGGCAATTGGCTGGTCAGGGATGCAGAGGCTTGCATGTGGTCACATCTTCTGTTCTCTGTTGCTTGTCTCAGCTGGGGGCTGCGGTGGACAGGATGTTCCCTGTGAAAGAGTAGGAGCAGGAGGATGAAGATTACTTGGGTTGAAGATGTCTACATCCACACAGACACGAAATGTTTTTTCCTCTCTGACGGGACTCTAACTTTGTTCTGATTAACTATTCATTGACGCTGTTTCTTAATAGGCTGGTGTTGGAAATAGCTCAAGGGTTGGTTAAATATATAGTCAGCATGCTTGCGCTCTCCTTTTTTGTTGAGAAAATAAGAGTGTTTGATATTTAATGTTTTAATTTTAACATCTTTAGCATTTTCTTTTTTTAATAATCTATTTCCTGAGCTTAACTTCCTAAATCAAAACTATGTTTAAATTAATCCATACAGATTTATATTTTACATGCCTGTATTTCCAAGTATAAAGCTGGAATAAGTTTTTTTATACATATTTAATCTTTTCAAAGCATCTTTATACTTAACAGCAATTCAAGAAGTCATTATAATTTCTCTTCTTAAGACACCTGGACAGAAAACTCATTTTTTTAACTTCAGTGATGAGTGTGCTTATAAATTGCCATAAATATTTTTAATTACCATAACAAAAATTACACTTAGCTGCATAAAGCAATATAAAGGTGAAGCATCAAGTATTTTCACCTGTTAATTTCACAATTCACATAACAAAAGCGTCAGGCTATTGCATACAATTTGTATGCAATACTTGCAAATATACATCTCTAAGAAAAACCACCAAAGTTGGTGTGAAAATACAAGTTAAAAAGAAGCAAGATATTTGGTACAATGTTTTCCAGTTGTTAGAGTTTTTCATCAAGTTTGAATAGTTTACAGTGCTTATAAAGGAATCTACTTCTGATAAGACCATTTTTGGATTTGAAGTAGCTGCTTTTGATTGAAAAGGTGATATGAACATTGCCTGAAGATAGATGTAGTTTAGTGAGATGCAGTTTATGATTCTGATAACTTTTTGCTTTCTTGGGTACTCCTACTGTATATGTGGATGCATAGAGATAATAGAATATTATTGCATGTTTAAGAAGCTGGGACTCTCAACCAACCTTGAATTTCATTTGAGATGCATATTCCCTCTCTACCTAACTAGTATCTTGTTTAAAATGATCTTATACTTTGAAGATAGGGTCTTAGTGTTGAGCAAAATATTATTTTTCCCACCTCTGAAAGAACATGTGCTACTTGTAAATAGAAGAGGAATTAAAAAAAGAACTCTGTATAAGTCAAGGTTCTAATAGCCAATTTTAGCATATACACTTCCAAAAATCAAATAAAAGAGAAAGCAAAAACAATTGAACAGAAATAGAAGTAATAAAATCCTGATTTTCAAAGACGTCACAAAGTAGGGCGTTACTGACAACAGTAATTTCTTTTTTTCTTTCTTTTGGATGCTTTAGACATTTCCTGTGGTGTAAACAAAAAGGAAAATATTTCTGGAATATTTTCTCTTTGTCTGGACATCCAATTTAATAAAAAAGCAGCACTAAACATAAACAAGTATAGTTAGCTTCTTCAAAGATCATAAACACAACTGGTGATCTACTACAGCAATAAGTTATATGAATTTCATTATTAAACATGTTGTTATAGCTACTGGGGTCAGGATTGTTTTTGGAACAGAAACCATCCAAGCGTGTTGACACTTTCTGAAAATAACACACCTCACATTTGAAATGACACAAAACTATTTATTGCCCTGTCACCGTGTTAGTCTCCTATTCAATAGTATTGTATTTCAGTCAAAAATTACGATATACAATAAATTCTAGACGATTTAAATCTGACCACCGCTCTTGAATAATGGCCAGAGAGCTTTCACTCTTACTGCTGAATGGGAGCAGTTAGCTGAACTCCTAGACAGCTTGTCTGTGCTCAGACCTAAGGCTCAGACGTTACTTATGCTGATGTTTGGAACTTAGTAATTCAGGCTGAAAGGAAGTCAGAGGAATGTGACGTTTATTTTAAGGCACATTTCCATTCCTGTAAAGAGGTAAAGCAGGTAGTGATTTAATGACATTTTTTGAAAAATAGCTTGAATAAACACTGTTACATGTAATGACAGTCTTTTTGTGCATATATATGATCAACAATATTGTTTTCGCATCATTCAACAGCAGGACTCTTCTGAGTGGCTTTTTCAGACCCATTCTGCAATCTTACATGTTTGTGTATGTGTACATATGAATGTAAATATTAACTGTAGGATGCATCTCTGCTCTGTTAGCACAGACCTGTACATGTATTCTTCATGACTTCAATACTTTTNGGACCCAAGAACCTGACCAACTTGAGATAATTTTTTTTTTTTTTTTTTTTGGTGCAGTAATGACAGCTTTAAAATCACATCTGACTATAAATACGGTCTTAAAAACACCAATGAAACAGGAACTAAGAAAGGTAGATTTTACATGGCTTCAGATTTTGGACTGATTTACACCCGAAACAACCAATTTATTGTTAAGCCAGGGAAGGGCTTACCTTTTGAAAAAGGATGTCTGGAATTAAAAGTTGTCTTTGTTGTAAAGTTTATGGTACTGAAATACATTAATATTGCCCATATCTGCATCATTTTTTTTGTATCTTACATGGGTTATGCTCCTTAAGGAATGGAAGCTTGCGAGGCAAACAAAGCGATAGCTGGTTTGGTTATTTGGAGACTCCCTGATAGGAGCAAAGACCTTTGTTTCTTAAACTTGTGCCACAGCGTGCGTTTCTGCTGTGAGCAAAGCAACACATCTTTCTATTTCAGGGAACTTAACTGGCTGTCAGATAGTGTAAATGCTGCCTCAGGGTTGGAGAAAGGTCTTCTGGTTTTTTTTTTTCATGTAGGAGTACAGTGTTTTCTGAAGCACACCAGGCATGAGAACCTCTCACCTTTGTCGTGCAGCACTACTTTTGTGGTTGCTACTGCCTTCTTTTCTGTAACAGCCTGCTCTATGAATGAACTACATTGAACTACAATGAAATGCTCTATGTATGAACTACATTAGAATATTGCATTTGAGTTCATAAGTAAAGATCATGTCATATAAAAGTTGTATAAAACAAAATCTATGTGAACACCTCTGCTTTAGATTTAGTCAGTGGAGAAAAATAGGCATTTCCTATGGAGTAATTCAACGCAATGTAAAAGAGATCAGAAGTAGAAGAGGCAGGACAAGTACCCCAAGCACAAGCTATTACTTCAGCTACGCAAAACTTGTTACCCATAACCAGGTAAAATAATCTTAACTCATATGTCTTAATAAAGTTACTTTAATAACAATTTATGATCAGCTCAAGCAGACTGCATAACAGATGTCTTTTTTTTTTAATTATTTGTACTCTCTTTTTTCTAAGTGTTGCACTTAATTTTTATAACTGTTACGTACTACTTGCTTCAGGCTTCTGAAGTAGCTTTTCCATTAATGGGATCTGATAAAGCCCTAAAAAAAAAAAAAAAAAAAAATTGCTCTAGTAACCATTAAGGACATGTTCTGTTAAGACCATTTAAATGAAGGAAAAGATGGGTGCTTAGTGAAAGGGCTGCCTGAAGAGGGAATCTGTTGCTAATATCCACACAGTACTTTATTGTATTTTGTTCATGATTAGGAGATATAATGTGGAATTTCAGAGCATTTGGGGACCTCCTTAAGTTACACCACACCCCTCTGCTATTTTGAGTTTGCATAGCATTCATCTCGGTGTGAAGGTTTAATCACCTGTCCCATAGGGATGCTACCATATGTGTGTGTTTCTGTAGCAGTTCACACAGAGTTTTGAAATCTGGAAAATTCATCTTCCACCTAACTGTATGCTTTAGCAGGCTAGTGTGACAATGAAAATAAGATATTGTGTGTGTGCAGGGAGATGTGATGTCAGGTTTCAGAATGTGGCTCAGACTTAGAGATTTTGCTGGCTAAGCAATGACTGAGCTTCTATTTTTCTATAAAGAGATTGATTTTGGGTGTGTCCCATCAAACAAAAAATCAGTACATGATACAAGCAACTTAGCATGTTAAAAGATGTTTACTGATTTCTCAAAAAGAGAAGTTAATATATTTATACAAGGGGCTAGGAGCACCATAGCAATGGAAATGCAGATGAAATGCAACCCTGTGTATCTGGGCATTTATTCAATATTGTTGGTCTAGCTATTGTTACTGAGTATCATCTAAGAAAACCCTGCAGGAATGATCCTAAATGTTCAGATATATCATTTATGCAAAGATGTTTTCTTGGTAGATATATAGTTCACACCAAAGGGTATTTGAGAGATTTCCTAAAGCAGTGGGATGATATGGAAGAAAACTGAATGCCAGGAAAAATTAACTCTTCTTGAAATCCTATACATTATAGTGCTGTATTCCAGTGTTTATACCTGCACTTTCACTTAGCACGCTGGAGCTAACTAACCAGACAGCTGAATAGGTGGTTTGTCTTTGGCTTATGTGCAGCTTGAGCATCCAGGCTGGACTCCTAGTTAATGCCAAGTGAAATATTTTTTGCCTTTGACTGTGCCAAGTACTGTTTGCACCCACCAGCACGCTGGGACAGTGATGCACAGTTTGCCACTGTAGCAATGACCTGTGAGAGCTTGGGTTAAGTTGGATTCTGATGAAGTAAGCAATAACAAAACATGATTTTACTGAAGTGTTACTTGTTTGGTAGTTTGTACGTAAAAATGCTCATAAAGTCAGTATCAAGAACAAGTTTGCCCTATGGACTCTAACTACTCTTACAAATGTCTTTAGAAGGGTTTAAGCAACATATAAAGAACACAAAAAAAAAAAAAAGTATGTGTATATATACATAAACCCTACAGAAGAATCTTATTTTGAGTAATGCAGGGGAGGGAAAAGCACATGTCCTTTGTGCCTCCCTGTCAGGACATTGTACCCAGAGACCAGCAGTGAGGGGACTGCAGGCTGTTGACTCACCCTGGCACTGAAAAACGCAAATGCAACCATCACAACTGAGTGCACATCAAGTATGGGAGGACTTTCTTTTAAAGTATACAGATGTGTAAATATTTTTATTGATTCAAGTCTTGATGGCAAAATGAAAGAAATCATGACACTGGGAGAATTATAGATGTAAGCCATTTCTCAGCAGGCCCTCCTTTACTCAGAAATACAGAGGTTAAGAATTCACACTTCTGGTCACTTTTTTGCTGTTCCAGATGGGGTTCTTTCTCTGAGTGTCTTCTGGAAGCTTTGTTATGGTTTCATGAGCCTGCCTGTGGGTTTCAGAGGTTCAAATTACTGTCAAAGTATGTACCAGCATATGCCAATATAACTTTAAAGAAGTCCATAATACAAGTATTAGTCACCAGTGTTCCTCATCAGAGCAAAATAAGCCCTCAGAATCACCTTTCCACAAGGATGCCAAGTCATTTTGTAAGGGATTTGCATCAACTGATCAGAGTCAACTGTAGTTTTCTTTCTCAGTAGGTGAATTAGTTGGTGTTGAGAAGAAAAAAATAATTTAAAAGTTTAAGAATTAGTTTACTGCTTCCTAATATATTTCCTGGAGAGTCCCTTTGGGTCTCTTTCAGTATCTTATTCATAGAATCATAGAATCATTAAGGTTGGAAAAGACCTCTGAGATCATCTAGTCCAACTGTCAACCCAACACCACCATGCCTACTAAACCATGTCCCAAACTGCCACATCTGCACGTTTTTTGAACACCTCCAGGGATGGTGACTCCACCACCTCCCTGGGCAGCCTACTCCAATGCCTCACCACCCTTTCAGTAAAGAATTTTTTTCTAATATCCAATCTACAATACTGTGTATTTAGTGCAATACACACCGTGCATTCATTTTGTGGCTTATTTGAGCATCCTGAATGCTTTTCCCGTCTCTATTACAAATTTTCTTTCCTGTATAGCTTATAAAGAAGGATCACTGTTTTTTTCTACCATGTCCAGTTGGTAACTATGATGCCAAGAAGCCTTCTACTGCCAGGCATTGTCCTTCCTCTTGTAAGGCTCTACCATGGCCATGCAGGTATTTTGGAGCTCTTTGTTGATGTGCTCAAGTTTTGTAGCTCCTTTGCTTTCTCAGATTTATAGTCCTTCCAGTTTGTGGCATTTCTGTGCTATCCTTTAATGTAAGCATTCAGTTTGCATGCTGTTAAGATTTTATCTTCTCTTTGGAAGAGTTCCTCAGCACCTGTCAGTTGTTCTTTAGAACCAAATTAATTTCTTATTAATTTTCTCTGCCAAGAGTCTAGTTCCTCTTTGTCTAAGGCAAAGCCACGCAGTGCAGTGAAGCTTCCTGTTTGATTAGCAGTTAACTGTCCTACTTTTTACACTTTTTCCCTTCAAAAGAGCTCCTTACTACTACTTTTTTGTGTGTGTAACTCACATCAAGTGTATAACAGGAAATAATATAGAAAAGATCTATAGCAGATCTACATCTATTCCTTTTTCCTAGTAACCTAAGTTTATCATTCAGACTCATTTTCTTACAACTCCTTGCATTGTTTGTTATTCAGAATACTTATCATGACTACAGACTTTCTTCTACAGCTTCACTTGTTTATCTTATAGTTGAATCTGTTACGTGTACTCATGATATGAAAACCGCTCAGAGACTATATGACTGTCATTTGGTTAATTGTTAGATTATTAATAATTCATTCTCCTTATGCACTTGCGTATCAGTATCTGAGTTTCATAAATACCTCCAAAATTTTAAGAGCTATAAAAATAAGTGGTCCATAGGGAAGCTTTGTGAATGCTTTTTCCTAGCCTGTTAAATATCTCAGATAAAATTGGGAACCCAAATTTCATCACCCAAGTTTAGAAATGGTGTGTATTAAAAATGTTTACATTGGTACTGAGGTAGAAGAAGAGCAGATCTGCAGAGTGAGACAATGGGTGCTAAGGATGTGATGTCAAAAATGGTGTGCACTCGGCAGGGGATTTACTCTGGTCCACTTCCGAGTTCTGCTGTGTAGTTTGTCATAGTATTAATTTCCTCATCTAGATAATTCTCTCATTAAGATCCCCAGGGACTAAGCAGGTGTTAGTGCTGCCACAGGCTAGCATTACATGGTGGGGCTGGGTCACTGCTTGGGGCCAGGGCAGAGGGGAGAGCACCTGCAGGGCTGCAAGGCTCCCAAAATCCTCTTTGCCTGGGCAGCTGGAGTCAGGCAGGGGGTCCAGCTGGAGCATTAACAGGTGTCCATGGATTTGAGGGCTTTGGTGATATTTGCAGGGTTTCTGGGCATGCATCGTCCTGTGTAGCAACCCACAGCCAGGACTATTCTGGCTGTTCCCAAACCCATCAAAACAGGCACGTGGCTGCTTGGGCTGAGCATAACTGCTGCATAGGAGGCAGCTGCTCAGCCTTCTAAAACATCGTAGCCTTTTTCCCCCCCCACCCTTTTGTTATTTTCTAACCTGCAATAACTAAATAGTTTCATCTTCTCAGTGCTATTTTGATAATGAATAACTAAATAACCTACACTGTTCTTGCCATGTATGATGCGGTTCTCACCTCCCACTGCACTGTATGCACACTCACGTGTATACCTAAGCCTACTGCAAAATTTTGCTTGAGATTCTGACCAGCCATAAAGCCTTACAGCCACTATCGCTAAGGAGCAATGACCTTTGGATAGTAGTCAATTTGTCCCAATGTGTTGTACTAATTAAAGTTTACATTTTGTTTTTCAGAAGGAAAAAATGAACATATTTAATATTAAAGATACATATTAAGTGACATGCCAAGTGTTACCTCCTGTCATAAAGTCTAAGTGTGCACATTCAGCAGTTTTTCCATGTCTGTATTGGAATGTCTTCACCTAAGGCAAATTGTTTCCACATACATCTATGTCAGTTTTACATTTATTCAGCCAGAGAAGTTTAGGTAATGAATTTTACAATATGTAGGGGAAAGGTGATACCTAAAATATCTGGAGCAAATTACATTTTTTTAAGACAGACTGATGTGAATCTGGAATTATCTTAATGTCCTAAACATCCATCATATAGTAAATATTGTAATGAATTATATTTATAACTAGCTGAAATTTACTCCAGCTTTTCCTATTCTTTTTCTTTAAACAGCAGTGTTCGTAAGTATGGTTAAAGTTCCACAGATTAGATTTTTTTTTTCCCCCAAAGCATGGATTTCCCTTCATTTTGTGAAGAGTTTAGAACCAGATATTTTTCCTTTCAGCTTACCAAGGGATTAATAATATAAAACTTGGCAAGGAAATTGCCGTCTGCAAGCTGGAGTGAATATTACTTGATGTAATCCAGATATAACAGTTCCTTGTGCAAGCTGTACCTTTTGCAGCATAAAGAACATAGGAACGGTTTAGTGGCCTGTGCAAATAAAGAGGAAGCAACTTTAATTTGTAGGCATGAAGGAGGGCTTTTTTCCCCTGCTTTAGGCAAGGTATATTTAACACTGAGAAAATAGGGTTTAAAAATAGTTCCAGTTTGGAAAAAAAAATCCACTTGAAAGAATACAAAATTGGGGGTTGGTTTTTCTTGTTGGGGTTTTGTTGGGGGTTTTTTTTTGCTGATGCCTTCCAAATTTATGTTTGCTCTGGACTCAGATGATTCAAATCTCGGTGGCTGCCATGCCTTTTTGAATGAAGATGAAGTTAGCAGCTTTGGACTATGCCTGCAGTGAAAGCACATAAGTAGCAGCTGAAATCTAGAGCTAGAGATCTAGAAGGATCCACCACATCCCTCTTCTAAGTACTCTTGAGAGGGGAGCAGTGGGGGAAGCTGTCACCATGCTTTATATCAAGATGTTGTCAGTGTGAAGTGTGAGTTCAGAGCACAAGTTTCAGCTTTGTTGTCTTCTGTTTCCCTGGAAATGCAGTCCTAAAATGGAGGAGTCACTCCCTTACACACATGCTTACGCTGCCCGCAAGAAATATGTCTTTGTACCCCAAATGCTTCCTCAGCTGGGCTATGCAAGAGGGTTGCCTATTATGCTGTTGTTAATCTACCATCTTTTTAATCTGAACTTTGAGGTTATTTTGCCTATACATACTAAATCACTTTTCTGAGGCTTTTTTTTTTTCCATATACAGAAGTATATACATATACATGTAGTTTCCTGTCTATACAGCAATGATGTGCACAATCATTTGAATTTGATCCAAGGAGCTCAAGCCCTGTTTTAGATAGCATTCATTTGTACAAGCTAATACCTGCAAAATGTCTTTCTTCATCCTCAAGGCTGGGGTGGGGGTGGAATGGATCAGGTACTTAGCTCTGGAAAAAAGTCTTGTTTTTACATTTTTCTGGTACTTAGCATTCATTAATACGGGTGTATAGATTCATCTCATCACAGCAAACTGCTTATCTCACAAGTTGAGCAGTGGATGCAAACCACTATACAATGCAGTTGTGATCTCACCTCCAAAAGCTGATGTTAAATCACTGCATGCAAACTGGAGATGTGACTCTGTGTAAAAATGGTTTGATGCCTTTCCATGAGCACATTGCTCTAGTGCCTTTGAACAGAAGCTGCCAGCCATGTGTTTTACTAACAGAAAGCAATTATCTGAAATGCATTAGCTTGCTTGCCCAGCTAAGGACAATCTCCTTCATTCATGTGCATGATGTAAATTAAAAATAAGAGCAGCAGAAGGTAGTAAAATCAGCCAGACAAAAAAGAGGAAGCATGTTCCAGTTCTATCACTTAATAAAGCACAGAGGTCCAAAAATGAAGAAAAGGAGTGCACAAGGTTTTTTACAGGCTTTGGAGAACTTTGCTGTAATTTGCCAACAGATTTTGTAGGCTTTATGTTCACAAACACTCATCTGTTCACCGAAACACGTATGCACTTTGGCAACGGGTACATCACATGATCTGCACCTCCCGCTGAGGTTTTTGGGTGCTGTCTTTAATAAATGTTAACAGCAGCCAACTATCATGATAACTCCTGTTATATACTTTAGTTACTTTTTTCCTACAAATAAGTCAAATATATGCTTAACATTCTAATAAAACAGAAACAAAAAACAGTCCTTGATTACACTCTTGGAGAAATAAATGGGAGCATATTATTTAAGATCAAGCCCATAGATAATAGAACTTTATAGGGTTGTCATTCTTTGCTAAATACTAGAAGTTATTTTGAAATTTCTTTAATTCTCATTGATTATTGTGCTATACATTACTGGAATTCACAGTACATAATTTCTTGATATCTCTTCCATTCAATGCTACAAAAGAAACATAATTCTAAAATTATACTTTGTCTCCTTTCACTGATCTGTTAAAATGTTAACATGTTTAACAGGATGAAACATAGATTTTTCTTTATGTATATATATAAAAAAGTAATATAGTGTATCTAGTACAAAAACTGTTATAGTATAAATATAGTATATATACTGTTATATATGTAGTGTGTATATATATTATGTGTATATTATATTATGTATATATTATACATTATACATGTATATTATATACACAGTGTCTATATAGTGTGTGTGTACATATATATAGTTGTTCCAAAAACTTTGAGTTTTGAGAGACAATGGGATCTTTTCTGTAGGTGTTTTTACCATTTATACAGAAAAACTTTATAGTCTGGAAATCTCTTGAAGAGAACGTCAGAAGGAGATAATTTTTATTAAATTCCCTGGGCTTTTCCTGGCACTTATTTGAACTATTAGGGCTTGGGGTTTTTTTCTTAAGGAAAAGCAGTAATGTTGATTCTGGGCTAAACTTCCTCCAAATGCTATGTATAGTCACAAATTCAGCGAAGCATTTTAGCACATGTCCGTGCCTATTTCCAATGCCATTCAACCAGTGTTTCACTTGGACCCCGTATGTTCCTTATGCAATTCGTATACTCCGGCACTACACAGTCTCACATATTCTTGCATCCATTTTGCCCTAACTATCCCTTTCGAAAAGGGAGTGCTCCACCACCCTGAATGGAATACTAATTCTTACGGCCACAGCATGAAGGAGGAGGGAAAAAAAACCATTCCTAGCAGCATGGGGGCCTAACTTTCCTTCTTGGTGTCAGAAGGAGTGCTCTCCTATGTAAAATTAAACTTGCATCTGTCTTTGTAATGTGTTTAATTGAAAGTTTTTTGCAGAGGGGTATACCTGCAAAGTTAGGCAGAAAGACTTTGTTTACCTGAATGCATTCAGCCATTACACCCCGCAGTTCTTTCAAGCAGCTGCCTTTCCTCCTAAAGCATTTGCCTGTATTGAATATTACAGTTTTCTTTCTTTGGCACTTATGCTTAGTACTTGATTCATTCATTGTTGTTATTATTTGCAAAAGTAGCCTCTTAAATTCAAATGTTATCATTATCATAAGCAAAACAAATCATATACATTTCCATAACTTAAAAACACTGTGCTTAATGCTCACTTTTCACTCATTGTTTGTTTAGTTCTTTGTTGGTATTTTGCATGCTCAGGCCTTTTTTAGCGAGTGGGATGATAAACATCCCACGCACTTTGGGCAGTGGCTGGCTGAAAGCAATTTCGCAATAGCAGTGTAGTTGTGAGTCCAGCTTAAAAACCCTACAAGAGCTCTTCTTCACCCTTCAGTTACATCTTTTTAAACAGTGCAGCACAAATACGAGGGCTTGTAGTCACATCTGGCACGATGGGTGGTTGTCGCCGCACTTTTAGTGCTGGCACCATTAGAGGCACGTCAGCAACTGTGGCTATAATGTGACCCTGCAAGGCCTTCCATGGGAGAGAGAAATGGATACAGGCTGAAATCCCTATGTTATTTTGAATCTGTATTTCATTTAGTTATTTTTGCTGTAATAAAACAGGGGAAATTTTCAGCAGTGGAGAACTTTCTAGGTCCAACAGCAATGAAATCAAAAGTAACGTCTTAAACTACTCGTGTAGTTTTGCCAAGACTGTGAGGCTGTTTGTGTCATTAGAAAAATTGCAGTTGTGTAACTGAAGGAGGATAATTGCATGTATGAATTTGTTTATACATGTGAAAAGTGGTTTGTGTTCATAGTTATAACCATTCCTCAGGCATAAAACTCCACATGCTCTGTCATACTGAAATGGCTTTACAAGCTGAGGTTTTTGTCATACTGATGCAAAGTTTGTGAATAACAATTAAAAATATACAAAAATCCATTTTATTTTCATTTAATAAATTATTTTCTATTCCCTTTTAATGAGATTATGTTGCTATACGTAGCACAGAGTACTTTTAATGGAATAAGTGTAGGACTTCATCACATGTTAGCACAAGTAAGATAACTGTCTTCCTACTTGTAGCAGGGGTGTTGAGGGTGATCAGAGCTTTCCAGGAATGGGCCTTTGTGGAACCAAAATCTGGCTTTTTGTGCCTTTTTACATCATTCAAAAGAAGTCTAGCCAGGGTCAGAGAGGGTAGGTGATATTCATTGGTTCATCTACATCAAAAATTTGATTTTGTTCTCCTGAACTGAAAACCTTGTGTTGGTTAAATCCCTCCTGCCTTCCCTCTTACCCAAGCATGTAAAGTAGTATGAGCTGAAAAGAAAGACACTGCAGCCCAGTGAATTCCTTCAGTGAGTTTAATGAGCTTTGAATTAGGTCCTGCGGCAATCATCATGCGAATAGCAGCAGATCTTTTGCGATGCTCACTGTTTGGTAACAAAAATGCAGTTCACTTCACACCAGACTCCAAACCAATCTACAACCTGGTTTGGATAATTTCATAATTTTTTAATATTTATTTATTTATAAAGAAACTGAGCATCTTGAGGCTGGAATCTAATTTCTTTCAGGGTGGAAATGCCTAGTACGTTGTGCGTCTAACAGGAAACTGATAACAAAAAGTATTGATTGTGGTGGGAGAAATGTCCCCTGAGCACGTATGCATCGTTCTGCTCGCAGAAGTCACTTAGGTGGAACAGAGGTAACAGAAAAAGCAAAACCAGATGTTTTCTAAAATGATTAAAACCCTCTGCTACTCTCCACTTCTCCATGCATGCTCTCACAATCATATTTCTTCTTAAAATCTCTGATATTAACACTTCTATGGGGACTGTATTAGCCTTCCTGATTGTCACTTTTTCCTCCTTTGCTTCAATCTGTTAAAAATTGCCACCAGTTACATCTCCCTCCCTGCTACATACACCATGCCCCATACCTCTGCAAACTTCTCCTTTATTAATATACAAATTTAAATTCAGCATTTTCTTGTCAGCTTAATAAGACTGGTTTCTTACCCTCAAGACCTTTGGTAGTTTTCTCAGCTGTGCCATTACAGTAAGCATGACACAAGTGGCTCTAATTCACCTCTCGCTTTCCCTGTCTTTGGGACCGCAGCAGTTAGTTTTGGATGTAGGTGTTTGCTTGGCATACCACAGGCACAGCTTTCCTCGGGCTCATTGTAGGATCTGAGGTCAACAGGATCTTTTGTGGCCTTGTTTCATACATCTGTGTTTTCCTATCTTCAAAATGGAGCACTTTGCTGGAAGTTATGAGGTTGCACAGATTAAAGATATGCTCCAGTGCTGCACACGTAAGAGCCAAATAAAGTGCACAAATCCAGGGCAGCCTTTGGATGCTCCAGGTTGTGTTGAGCATCACTCCTACAGCTGTCTCTGCCTCTCTGGAGTGTCCTGGGTCTCCGGTCTGGAGCAGAACTGGCCAGGCCAGTAGTATAGAAAGATATTGCACTTACTCTCCAGTACCCAGCAGAGCTTCAGCTGCTGTTTCACAGCAGACCAGTGCCAAAGGGACAGAGTGGGATCGGGCATCATCACCTCCTCGTACGACAGCTCATGCAGAGTGGTACTGCAGTCCCTGGACACAGAATGTGATCTAGTCTTATTATTTTTGACTGACAATCTTTAACATCTTTCGTGGCAAAGTAAGGATTCCCCTTTGTCTTCTTTTTGAAGTCTTCACTTTAAAGCATTTCTTGCTCAAGAGCAGCCTCAGACAAACCAGAGGAATGTGCTCTGTAAAGCCCAGCAGTTGCCCAACGAGTTGCCACCACACAGCAATAACAAGACCTCAAGTTCAGAAACTTAGAAGTGAGTGTTTCCAGTTGCAGAATATTGCAGTCCTGGCACTTGGCCACCAGCCCGTGCTTGGGCTGTTTTCATTTGTGCTGAATGTCAAAAGAATCAGGGGATATTTATTCCAGCGTGTTGGTTTTTTTTCTGAGCAAGCAAGTCCTGCCTATGGGGCTGCATTGAGGTTAAGTACATCTTTACTTTTTATTTGATAATTAGTGGAAAAGGGATCTGGTAATAAAAGAGGGGAAGGAAGAAAGGACTGAGCAGTGCAACGTTCACATGGATTAGAGGTTTACTTTGGCAAAGTTCACAAGCATGATGTGTACTTGCATCACAGGTGTTTTCCCAAAGCATTTCAGCTGCCTAGACAAGATGTAATAGCAGCAACTCATCCGTGTGCTCCCTCCTGCTGGAGTAGGGCCAACATTTTGCTTAACCACAAAATAACTCATTCAGGAAAAAAAGAAAAAGGAAAAAAGAAAAAAAACCACACTGCACTCTCAATTGTTTCCAATTACAAAAGTGATTCTTGGGGCTAGGATTATTCTGATTTAGTCTGTCAGAGTTCATTCCGTCATCACAGAAAACATAATCCTGAAGCTCAAGTCCAAGGCAGAGGGAGAAGATCCAGGGTCTGCTCTGAGATTTGAGCGAGTTGCTTTTATCTTTAGGTTCTCCTTTGCATAACGACAGCTGAGCTCCTGCCTCTCTCATTCTGTTTAGATCAGATCTGCTGGGAGCATGACCTTCTGGGCCAGGGGACATCTTTGACAGAGCCTGCTGTTGGCCTGTGTTCATATTGGTTGGGTCTGACTGACCACTTCAATAGCAATCATAGTTAGAAAGATTAACAAAAAATGTGTAAAACTGAGGATAGTAATGGGAACTGTCACTGAGGCTCATCATGTTGCTGTAAAGTTCTCTCAAATCCTTGAACGCAAATTTGTATGGAAAATTGCATTATGCTGGGAATACTCTCTGATCTGTAGAAGAAATATCAATGTACTGAGATAGTGCAATGTAATAAGGTTGCCATATTTTAGCTGAAACAAGCACTTTTTGATTTGCTCGTTGCGCTGGAAGCTGGAAACAGTCAAACACTCTCCCTTGTTGTTGAATGGGACCATTTGTAAATGCCTGACACATTAGTGACTGTTTTCTGAATCTATTCCAGAAATTACATCAGTCAACAGCACACGCTAATGCATGAGAATTTAATTTGATTAGTACTGGTGAGCTGGTTTAGTGATGATGGCACAGTTTATCAATTATTTGCAACTTATAATCTGATGTTGAAACAATCTTGCATGGTTATTTTCACAGCTCAATATCTTTAATTAAGATGTGTTTACTGCCAAGTGAGAGACAGTTTGGGTCATAACCTTTTATGAAACAATGCAGGAAGTCACAACAGCTGTTAATAACTGAGACAGACAGAAGACTTTTGTAGAAAGTCAATATTAATATTTTCAAGGGTTTGGAATTTTTTTAATTATTAGTATTATGCTGTGATCCTTGAAGAGGATATTAGACAACAAAAATGAATTACGATCAGCATCTTTACTGTTGAGCCTGCGTTCATATATAATAAACTCATCCAAATCATAAGGACAGGCAAAGGCATGATTTAGCAGAAGTTTACTTTAACACATTCGTTCATGGCAATTTATACCGGGGATGACGGGAAGTTGCTGACATTAGATGAAAGTTTTGATTTGCCCCATAGAAGCTCTGTTGTTGCAGGTTGCCTACACAATGCACACTCTGCCAGCAGCTACCTGCCGCATCCTGTGAAGGGTCAAGGAGTCCTTCGTCAGGAATAATTATGTCGAGCTGCACCACCCAGAGCTCTCTCACTACAGCAGAGCCGGGGTGGATCCAGTCAAGCAACACCAGCAGATCCTAACCACACTCTCTGGTCTATAAAAAGCCATTGAGAGTTCCTGTTCTCTGTTTATAATGAACTTAGAAATCTGTACAATTAATTAGGACCTGAAACTGCAAATATATGTGAAATTTTACCCTGAGAAGTTGCCCTGTTGGCTTCAGGGGGGTGGTTTCATTAGGAAAGATGATAGCTGTGCACATGCTTAGGTTACTAGGATCTTTAGCCTTTAATGAATAATGTATGACACCCCTGTAGTGATATTAAATTTCATGTCATTACTTATTCAATGCATTATGGATAACACATAATTGCAGCGTCAAGGGGGAACAGTAGTTTCATATTAGTTTCAGCCCTTTAAGTTCTGCCTTGCAAACCTAAAAAAGTAAATTTTATATGTAAGCAAGAGAATAAAAGTCAGACTAAAAAATCCTCTGCTTATGTGTCACAATGTTCTGTATGTTCCTGAGGAACTCACAGTTAAGTCAGTAACTTTCCCATGCCATGTCTTACAGAACCTAAATGATGCTGATAGAAGTGATTCTTATGCAAGATGAGTTTGAAGAAGGGTACATTCAAAATAAAGGGTTTTGTAGGGCTGATCAGGCAGCACAACTTTGTCTTGAAATTGAAAGATAAAAGAAAAAGAAAGGATGGCACGTAAGCATGTGTTTCGCTTTAAAGTGACGAAGAACAGCAACACTGTACCAGTAATAAATTCTTCTGCAATATTAGTGTCAGTCAAAAACATCTAGCATCTAGGAGGACAAGGCAGCTGTGGGAGCTCTTCTCACTAGACATGAAACAACTGAAGAACTGGCAATATAAGGTCTATGTGCAGTCATCGGCTTAGCTGCTGCTGGAGAAATATCCTCTATGCTTTGGCATCTGGCCCCTGAGGTTGCTGGCCAAGTGTAAGACAATTTACCACTGCAGTGAGGCTGTTTGCCAGATGGATAAGCCCCTCCAAACTGAGCTCAGACTTTCTGACGTCTCCCACTTCTGCCTATGCTTAGCTAAGAGCTGCGGCTGGGACCTGGTCGAAGGACCTGTTAATGGGAAACGGAATATGGAGTGTAGCTGGTACCCAGGGAGAAGCATGCAATGCCCGAGCATCCGCTCAAGCGGCTGCTGTGCAGATTTGCGATATGGTGCATGCAGCACCTGCGATGCCTTCTGTACTCCTGTGTACTTAACCCCAAACTAATTGCTGCCTAATCTGCAAGGGTATTGAAGCCACAATATATGCTCTATAATATTGGGAATGAGACATTACTCTCATGGAGTGTTAATACAATATCGTGCGTGCACATATATGTGTATATACATGTACATATATATAGAATTTGGGGATTTACTACACATTTCACAACGACTTGTTAGGATCATTTCACAGAACAAGAAGGAGAGGGAAACTAAAAGCAATCTCCCTCCCTTTTAAACAAAGTGTTTTGGAATGAGACACCTAATCGTACCCTTTACTTTTAAAGCTCTATCTTGTTTGAAAGCAGCATGCAAAACCAACTGCATAATACTCATTTTCTTTTTCCAGAAAGGAGAGTTGACACTCCTGGGATTTCAGCCTGTGGTAAGGCTCTTATAACACTGCGGCTTAAATCATAAAGCCACTAATGTGCTTCGATCTTTTATGCAGCGTTACTGTCACAATGGATGGCTAGCATTTTGCAACTGAGAATTAACGTGATATGGCTTCCTCTGTTATCTCTGTCATTTATGTATGGCTTCCTTTGTTATTCCTGCCATTTGTTGAAGCAGCAGGTCTTGCTCTGCATATCAGGAGCTGGGATTTGGATCTGGGCACACATTTTAATTCTAAGCACTCCTAGAAGCTTGCAAAGCATGATTCTGTAACCCTGCTCATTTTGTAATGCACCTCAGGTGGTATCTCTCTTACATTATTGTAGACTACAGGCTTGTAAGAGAAACATGCCAATGGTTGTTGCTTCTGGTACCCATCTTCCTTGAGAGAAGGGAGAGACAGATTTCAGGAGGTGAGCTGTCGAGGAGGCATGGCTCTCCTCCTCCTCTGGAGAGGGGACAGCCCTGTCCCGGAGTCCAGGGCTGACATTGCTTCAGTGCCAGCTTACTGGCACTTTTCTTTTCTCCACCAGATACTCCTTTTCTGGCACTGATCAGTCTGGTAACGGACAACAAGCCAAGACCAGGAATAAAGCTTCATTTCTTTGCTTCTGGCTGATCACTAGACCAGTTCACTGGTGCTTTAAGTGCAGTTTTAATGGGTGAACAAGCATTTTGGTACTCAGCGCTCCCATTTTGCCTTGAGCTGCAAGCTTTCACAGTCCGTGTGTAATTAACTTACTTCAGAACAAGAAGTCTCAAGTGGAACTGATTTTAATGGGAGGTAAACTTGCAACACGCATTGAGATTCCTGTGCTTCCAGGCTCTGAGGTTGTTCCATTGTCATAAGGAATAAATTATCTCTAAAGGCTCACAGCAAATTCAGGGCTCTGATGGCATTTTTCTTCTAATATTCAAAACAGAAAAAAGTGCTAGAGCCAGCTTCCAAATTGTACTTGTTCTTGGCTGTAACAGAAAGCAAATACCCGTGAACCTGATAGCGAAAGCTATAGAACCAAGGGGGGTTGTCAGGGCTTTTTACATGAAGCACTAGATCTATAACTGCATGAGAAAACAAGGCATATATCTGCACTCGTGTTTTTAGGATAAAATCCTAAAGTTTTGGTACCTTATCTTGACATACCTACACGTTATTATTTTGATTGTTTTATAAGGAATTGAGGACCCAGGTCCAAGTAAAATTTGAGCAAACTATTAAATTGGTCTGTATCTGTACTCAATTAGATATTTAAAGAAGACAACAGACCTCATGCCAGGCATTTGATCTTCTGCAAATACTACATTGTTGCGCAACAGAAGGAAACAATCTCTTAAGATTGAAGCCTGACAGAGAGGAACAAAACAAAATAAAATAAGTTAAAGCTTTTCCATCTGATTCCTTTATAACAAACTGTGAAATGTCATTGTTCTCATTGCCAGTCACAGTCTTTTTCTAAAGTCTAATAGGTTGAGACAAGTGATTTTAAGTAAGAATTTACATTTGGCAGGTAATGCTAAACTACAATGGCACAGAGAAGGCCTTCAGGCATGTTGGTATTTCATGCCTGCTTCTGCACCTGACTACCACAACAGACACCACTTAGAAATGTCAATACAGAGAAGTTTAGCTTCCTAACTATTCTGCAGTAAAGTTTAATAACTTTAAAATACAAATAGATCTGTTCTTTGGGGTTTGGGTGGGGGTTTGTTTTTACATGAGCATAAAACAAAAACTATCCAACATATTGCCATAGCTAAAGAGGAACAGCAGAGAGGAAACATTGCACCAAATTCTGTCTTCTAACTAATGTCAGGAGTGCAGTAAATATGGCAAAGTGGGATCTGTGAAAACAAATTCAATCTTCCTTGCAGCCACCGTAAAAAAACTCTTGAAGGGTGATGAAGTAAATGGAGAATAAAGAGTATCCCTTGGCAACTTTAACTGTAGAGCCAAAAGGTTTTAACTCACTAGTGTTACTGCAAAATTTTTACCCATACAGCTACCATGGACTTAGACAAGACCCATCACATAAGCATCAACTGCAGTGCCTATTGCATAATTTAACCCAAGATACTCGACCACAAATAAAACCATCCACAGGTCAGACCTCACTGGGACTCCATGGGGTGTTAGCAATGGTGTAGGTCTTGCTGTAAGACCAAAGTTTACAGGGACAGCCTTTTCCTCAGATCCTTTGAAGCAAACAGAGCTGCTGCCGCAAAGGAGTGAAGAGAGCATAAAAAGTAAGAAATTACAGAAAGTTAGGCCCTGGTGAATATATGTTATGTACAGCTTTGTATCAAAAGCAATCAATGAAAAGAAGCACAAGCTGTATGTTAGTGCTGACTGCACAGAGTCAATCAGAAGAGCACACGTGCTGCCTGTGAAGCATAGCCCGAGAGGACGGGTGGTCCCCGAGCACCACTGCCCTCCCCTCTGCCTTCTGTAGAAACTTGCATTTACTTCTTGGCACATCATTTCCTTGGGCATCCTTTGGCATCCCAGTGTAGGTTAACCTTACTGGTCAGTATATGCAGGCAGTTCTTTACACCGTATGGATTTTAGATGACCAGTTCTAAATCTGTCATCCATGATTGTTACAGAAGACAGCAACATTTTAAAAATAGTATGTTGCATTTTCTGTAGGAGAGTTTTTGTTTGTTTTACTTAGGTGGCTGCATTTTACATGTTAGCAGAATAAACAGAAACTTTCTTATTCCTGGAAACTGTCTTCAAGTTTGAAGGCAGGCCAAGAAAGGAAGGAACTCCAGTTTCTGTGACAGTCAAAGATACCCATAAGTCTGTGTTTATATGCATATCTATTAACTCTCTATATGTAATTTTTATCTTTTCTACCAAAAAGGTGATAACTCCAGAATGGTCCTAGATAAGACCCTAAGGAGGACTTAAAAAATAAGAGAGGAACTGTGGAAAAGAGAAATTTGCTAATAGCGTAGCCCTTGTCTTTAGCTGGAGCTCCCATGAGAGGGCAGAAATCTCACTTTGTCACTGTGTGCGGATGGTGGGATGACCTGCGTGCTAAAGGATCTACAGCAAACTGCCTTCACCTTGTGCCAAAGGAATATGTTGTCATTTAAATGAAGGAAAATACAGGACTCTCTTGTTCTGAACTACCTTCACTGCCCCAGCAGAGGAAGGTTTTATGCCTAGCCTGGAGGGATAAGCCTTCACTCTAAGAGGGAAATTGTCATGGAACTCTCTAGCGAGGGAAAAGATGCTGGAGGGTGGGTGGCTGCGGCGGAGAAAGAGACGCGTGTTCCTGTGTGCCACACATCAGTAGCATGGGGTTTATGATTTGAAACAATCTGTATTACAAGCTTTTGTCTTGAGATTTTGAAAAGCGTTCACACCGATGTAATCACAGTGAACTAATATGAGTTACATTATCTTGGGCTGTGACTGAATCTGACCCCAGTGTGTTTTACTTCCAAGTAGGAAAGGCGTAGGAATGATTAAGTACCCAAGAGTTCTTGTGAATTATGTTTAAAATTAAAGATACTGCTTCTACATAATGACTTACATGCCTCGTTTTGCAGGCATGTGGCTCATTCTCCATGTGTTATGTCATGAAAAATGTGGCCTGTAACTATCTGTAAAGCAAGATGTTTGTGATTATAAACATGAATTACTTAATTATATCAATTTTTTCTTTTAAAAAATAAAGTAAATGGGAGCTATAAGAGTATCCTCTGACTATGGACAGCAACAAGATTATGTTTTACTTATACATATAAATGTGTGTGCACATGTACATGTATATGTATGTATATATATGTAAGTAGCATTCTCAGACAGCAGGATGCAGGTGGCCCTTTCTGAATCCCAAGAGCTGGATGTATATCCTGAAGGCAGGCAGATTTGAGGAGGAGATGATTGGTATGTAGGCTTTGGCTGGAAAGCTGCACCAGCAGTACAATCAGTTAGCAAAAAAAAAAAATTCATAAGAAACAGGTTTCTTATGAACACAGCCACAGGAACAGCTCTGTAGCTTTCTCAGTGACAGGTATGATTTCAAGGATTTTCCACATGTCACTCTGAAACCCAAATGAGCCCAGAGGGCTGCTAAAGAAACTGATGGCGCTTTCCTGGAAAAGCCTGTTCCAGGAGCACTTGGTGCTGCAGCATCATGAAGTAGGAAATATTTATTTGTAAGCATAGTCTCATGTGCTGCAGGAGGGCTGCTTTTGGGGCTGGAAGGACATGGTCCTTTCTCAGATTAGTAGAAATGGGCTAGTGGGACCCAGACCTCCTGAGTCTGCAAAAAGACACCAGAAATCTCACAAGATGGATAACTGCTGTATCTCATCATCTTGAGTTGCTAGAGAAACCCCAGAGGAGCTTCAGAGATTTGGAAGAAAAGGTAGATAAGATGCAGCCAGGCATGTTAGGACTGGAATGCAGTGCTTGGCCCTGGAGATGGGGGAAGGAATCAGAAAGCAGATATATCATTTCTTCAGATACGCTTCACTCCTCTCTCTTTGCGTAATGCCTCAGTGAGTATTCACTATGCTGGAAATTGTCAGTATCTCAAGGGTTAGTTGCCTTTCTCCTTTTCTTGCTGGTGAAACATACAGTCACAAGTAAAAGGTTGGTTGTTCAGATTACTCTAATAACAAGAAGTGTTACAACCCACACTAATGACCTTCAGTATGAACCACTGCTCCAAAAGAGTCCTGCTGCTACATGAGCTACAGGAGGACCCTGAATAAATACAGGCATCAATGGCACTTATATCCTGTTTTCAAGGTTTGCAACCCAGCCAGTTAAATGCAATATGTCCACCCGAACAAACTGTTATGAAACATGTTAAGACCGAGCCCTAGGACTAAAGTAATTTGATGTCTTTTTCAGTCATATTTTTGATAAAATTCTTTGTATATTTTGGTCATGAAATATTGTCCCTGTACTGTTTGAGTGGGCTCTGGAGACTGAAGCAAGCAAGGTGAAATCAAAGTGCACAAAGTTGCAGGCTAAAGCAAACGCAGGGTAGTAGTTCTGTTCCTTTCCACAAAGCAAATCAGTTTAATACTGAATAAAACATTTTCATAGTTTCATATTTTTTTTCTCCAAATGACGTAAAAATCTGCAGGTGAGATGACACTAAAGATTAGACTTGCATTGTCATCAACATTTCGTTTAAAATATTTTTTGTAAGTATCTTTTAAGCCTGGTTATTTTTAGCAGTACATGTAAGACTCTCTATGCAGAAATGCCTGAACCAAAGAGTCATCTTATATTCCATATATTTAGGTGTAATTGTATTATCTCAACAGCCAGGAATCTCTTTGCAAGAAATCTAAAGGAAGTAAAGAACTACTGAGAAATGAAACAGATTTGTTCTTCTAGCACCAAGCAATAGCTTGACAATTAAATTACATTTTATTGCAAATTTCAGAAACAAACAAAAACATTTCCTTTACAGAAACAAGAACAATAAAAAGAAATATCAGATGATTTTGCTATACTTTCAATGGACAAAACATTGTCTAGCAAATTTGTGCTCGGTTCCTGCTGTTTTGTAGCAATATGGGAATTGGTGTTAGAATCATGGCTTGACTGATCAAACAAGAATGACTGGAAAAGTTCTTTGGCAGAGATCAGTCTACACAGGAACTTGGCCTGTGTACAGTGAAAATACACTACAGATGTATAAATTACACAGGTTGGGACAGTGCTGGTCAAAACCTTCTATACTGGAGTCATGTGGGAAAGAAAGTCTAGACATCATAGATTTACTTACTTCATCTAAAATCATGCAATCTAGAAATTGCCTAAAACCACATCTGCACAAGTACACATACAGAATTTTGTAAACAGTTGCATTAGCTAGATGTTCAAACAGGGAACAACCAAAGGGTTTTAGCCAATTGGCTCTATTGGTAAAGCTTACATATAATTTTAGTTATAGCATATACAGTTTTTTAAGCAATCAATGCAATAAGCCAACCAGACAGGAAAAAAATGATCTTCATTGTGTTACAGAAAGTAGCTTGCAATCAAGTGTAAATTGTTAGAGTCCTACATTTTCATAGCTGCAAATAAACTTAATCAAACAAGAATCCATATTCCATTGGCACACAAGGCCAAATCAAAATAATTTGATTAATTTAATAATTTTAGGCAAGGACATAGGCTTTTCTACTGGGGAGACAAAGTCAGGGTGGGAAAGGACTTATGCAGGAGAGTTTGGTCATTCTTTGGAACAATAGGGAACTGTGTATGGAGCTACAGTCACTTGTGGAAGGCAGGAAAAATTGGAGATCTAATGGTGAGATGGGTTTTATGAATATATATATATATGTTACATATAAATCCCTATTATATTATCTGTATGTCTCGAAGAGCTTTGGAGTTAAACTTTCTTAGCTGTGCCCCTTTTCATGGTTGTGGACAGAGTCTGTGAGGTTATGCAATGCCCATGCCCATTGCAGACGGCCAGGTCATGAGTGCCCTTTTGGACCTACGTGTTCAGTCCCAAGTCGGGATTTCAAGCAGTCTAAAGACATTGCCAAGGAAAAAGATGTTCAAGCAACACACAAAGTACAGGGAGAACAGAGTGAGAACTCCCAAATCTGCTCAAAATTCACACAGGTCTGTCTGTGCTCTGTGTCTGCCCAGGAAAAGACTTACCTGGACAGCCAGAAACTGGCTTGCATTTGGACATCATCAAAGAACCATATACAGACAACGAGGCTGAAGTGGCTTGGTCAGTAGCCAGCATGAAACTACTTTAGATGGGAACTGTGCCAGCATTAGCTGTCTTACAAGGCAGCTATTTAGGAAGACTACAACAACTTTTCCAGGTACCATCTGTTTCCTTCCTTCTGGGTCAAGCCATCTCCCCCTGTCCTCAGCACACAAATTCCCACTCCAGCATGCTCAGCACAGGAGGCACATTGAAGACTTCATGTGTTACACTCACACCTTCCTTCATGGTCTCAGCTCTTGCCACCAACGGTGATGTTAGCCACTGCCATATCTCCACTTCTCGAAGCTTCCCTGGTCATTTCCTTCTGTTCCAGACAGCACGTTTCGGCCATGCCTCATGTACCCTCCCCAGCTGAGTCCCTGTGAGCGCCCTCTGCCAGCCCCTCCTGCTCAGGGACCCAGCATTCAGCAAGGGATGCACAGTCACCTGCTTAGCTGCAACTTCTCCTAAACCTGGAGTCTGAAATTAGTAATAATAATAATAATAAGTAATTACCTTCTGCTTGCCAGGCTAAAGCCATCTTTATCTGTTTTACTCGATGCCTGACTGCTCTGGCTGCAGTGTGCAACTCTTGTTGAGGGGGGCCGGGGAGGGGTGTCTGTATTTACCCACTTCAGCAGCTTTCTCAAGATTGCTGTTCAGTTCAGACAAGAAGAATGTATAGCTACCAGTTCTTCCAAATGATTTTGGAAGTCCCTAAATGATTATGTGCTTTAGATATCCTATGCTATAATACCTTTGTAATCATGTTCCTTATGCCTTTCAACAGTGTCCCCCCAGCACTGGCAGCTGTTGCAGCACACACCGAATCTGCAGCACTTGACATGGCTTGGATCAAGTTGATGCAGACTATGCCCAGCCCTGGACTCCGCTCCTGTTGCACTGGCAAACACAAATTGTCTCTCAGGTACGCATTCTACTTTCAAAAAACAACAAGCTACCTGAAAAATAATCTCTTTCACCTTAAAGTATGGTGAGGAAGGTGTTTGCCAGGCTCCTTTTGACCAGTTTCCAGCCAAACTGACCTCCACAAATACAAATACGAAACTGTTTACATGTCTAGACCAAAGCTACATTTTTAATTGAGAGGTTTTACTAGCAGTCATGATGGATGTACCAAATTTTGACCAAACATCTGGAAGAGAACTACACTAATGCCTGTCTTGGGTGACAAATGAACACAGGAGGGGAAAAAAGTAGAAGAGGGAAGAAGGCATGTATATACAAGGGATGGCACGGTCTTTCAGAAAGCAGCAGAGAAACAGATTCCTCCAGTATTTTTCTATATTAAAAAAACAAAACAAAA
>VZTL01042400.1:0-15333 GCA_013400535.1 Scopus umbretta | reverse complement strand
CACCACATTTAAATCTCCCACTGTTGCCCCTGGCCCCGCTCAGGTCTTGTCAGCTGGGCTTCTGGCGGCTCTCTCTGCTCCCCCTGAGACTCCCTCAGTTCGGGAAACCCCGCTGTGCACTGTGCTGTAGCGCTCCAGCCCCGATCATGTCAGGCCCAGATGTGCTCGCCTGACTGCATGACCTTGGTCTTTATATTTTAAGGTGTGGTTGGCTCACTGGGCCTATTTTCCCATGGCTTTTTTACCCTTATTTCTCATTTTCCTCTTCCTCTGTGCAATCATTCCTATGTTAGCAGAATGGTTAATACTAATACTAATACTCAAAACATCCTAGTTCCCCAAGCAGCTTAGAGCTATCTCATAGTAGAAGTCCTCCTACAGTGACTTTGTGTGATGCCAGCTTGATGAATTCTACAGTCTTAGCAAAGGCATGGTTTGTTGTTCTGTCTGCCTTTTATTGCCCAAGACATACTTCTGCTCTCCTTTTCCTAGTCAGCTTTTTTCTTCCTCAGTAAACCTTAGGTTGGATGCCCTCCCTGCCAATACCTCCATTACTGACTGGAGTTTTAAGAATAAGACATGTGCAATGTTGCATTTGACTTTTGAGACTTAGCTCCACCCCTACCAGAACAGAAATACATGTGTATTGTCTTAATTAAAAGTTCCATTTCTCTTCAGGCATGTGTAATGCTGTGTTCTCATATGTAGGCACATTCTTTTCTGGGCCAGAAAGTCAGAAATCAAACAGCAGATAAATAGCTGATTCATTAGGTGCAACTGAGAGTAGGTAAAACCACATGAACGACCACACTAATTCAGATCAAGGGCCTATCCAGCTCATTATTCTGTCTCCAACAGTGGCTGCAAGTGGACCCTAGGGAAGAAGAAAACCAGAGAAAACATATAGACATAAGTATTAATTCTCCTAAATTTTTACTATTTTCAGCTCAGGAAAAGTGTCTGATCGCTTGTCCATTTAGTAACTCCTAAAAAATGCTTCTTCTGAGTGCTTGTCAAATCTGCCCTTGAACACAAATAAACTCCCAGCATAGACAACATCCTTCTACAAGGAATTTCACAAAATTAGTGCTCATGACATGAACAACCTCATATTTTGTTTCAGGGGATCCCCAGGGCTTAATCTGACAGCTCCTGATTCCTATACTGGAAAAGACAGTGCATAACTAGACCCCCCCTTAAGTCTTGTCTTTTCATGTACAGGAGTCCCAGGCTGCTCAGTTGTTCCATATATTTTTCATCAACCATGTTGCCCCCTCTGAACTGCTTGCAGTTCTGATTTATCTCCTTTGAGACCAAGGACCCAGACCTAAATACTGTACTCAAGATGAGGACAAACTGTGGATTTCATAGAACAGCATATGTATATTCTCTGTATTGTCTTCTACTTCTTTCCCATTAAGTCTTAAGAGTAAGTTCTTAACCAGGTGCAATAGTACAGGGAGAGAAAAGAAGACTGACACGGTGAGAGTAACCAGCCTATACTACTACACTGTAGCAACTGTAGCAACTCCAGTGACNGTCTCCCTGTCCTTATCTCAACCCATAAGCCTTTTGTTATATTTTCTCTCCCCTGTCCAGCTGAGGAGAGGGAGTGATAGAGCAGCATTGGTGGGCACCTGGCATCCAGCCTTGGTCAACCTGCCACAAGCATAAATCAAGGACATCCCCATGTCAGGAAAACTGTTTAATGGTTGTCATAGCCGCTTATAAAACATCTCTGCTTTTTGATAATTCTAATGTCCGAAGCCTAACAAGATCCAAACCAAGTTATGTATCTGTACTAATATTTATATTTCAGGTAATTTTTTAACACTATCAGTTCATAACTAACGAGTGCTTATTTAGGCATTTATCCTGTGCCCAAATTATCTTATTGTGTTCTTTGTGCTGTTTCTTGTGTCTTTGTCAAATGTGTTTGACACTGGTCACCACCAGCTATAGGATATTAGAATAGATGGACAGCAAGTCAATCACATGTGACATTTCAAAAATGGATATGCAAGTGCTGCAGGATAGCACATTTATTTATGCCCTTACCGTCTTCAGTTAATTAAAAGCACTTTAGAGAAAGGACCAGTCTGTACTAACTGCACTTTGCCTTCCTTCATCTCAGTAAATTTCCAACTCTAAATTATTTTATATCGCTTTTACTCAGAGTTGATGGAATATTAAAAAGAATATTTCTTAGAAAATATGGGAAATAACCTGCTGTTGGAGGTTAATGTATATTACAGTTTCGGATAGCTTTCCTGCCACAGCCTGAAGACTAGTCAAATGAAATCTTTCAAGAAGAGAATAAGAATGAACTTACAGGGCAAAACTCGAGGCACATTTTACTTGCCAGAAAAACACGAAAAGCCAATGATCAAAGAAGAAACAACCAGTGGAGAGTCACATAGAAGTCATTGTTTCAACTTATGCTTTCAGCAGAACCTTTGAAAATAGTTGAGGCATAACTTACCAGGTAATCCACCTTTGACACCAAGAAGCTATTCAAAATTCCCTGTTTCATTGTTAATATTAGTATTAGTTGCACTTAGATGTTGGAGTTAATGTCGGGAAGAACTGCAATTACTCAAACTTCCATATGAAACCTATGTGCACTCTGCTTGGCTTTTTGAAGCAAAACAGACATTCAACAGAAACCCAGGATATATTTCCCATACTTTTACACAGAGGCTTACTCATTACATACGCAGCAATAAAAAAGTTAGAACTATGAATATTATACAGATTGTAATTGACCATGTAACAAAGGATGATATTTATTATTTTTCTGAAATAGACTCATCTGACTTGTGCATATTCTTTTAAATCACACAGTGTATTCAATTTGAGAATTCTGCAAAGGGCCTAACTTGGCTATTGCTGTAAAAATCTGAAATTAATATTTTTCATCACAGACAAAACTATGTTACAGCTAGAACAGAAAGCTCTGAAATGGAATTACACTGAAAAAGCATAAGAATTTCCCTTAACAATCAAGGGAAGATTTATAAAAACTGAGAAGATAAATTTAAAGGAAAAAAACAAACAAACAAACAAACAAAACAACAAAACAAACCTGAAGCAAGTAACTGTCTTTTCAGAATTAAGAAACCAAAAATATTGCCTCTGAGTTTAGCTCCTTCCAATCACATAATACCAGCTTTGGAAAGTAATTCACATTGCATGTATGTATACAGGTAGTTATGTGTATATATAGCACACACAGACACATATTTTAAATGCAGATCGAACACCAATTCAGGCTCTTGCTGACAAATGACTACTGTATTAATTTTTGCTATACATCATACTCCTTTTGCCCATAAGTACTGAATATTTTTCCATTAATGGAGGTGGCCCTGTGTTAAAGTACTTTTATGTAACAATTTTCCTGGAATAGTCCTGCGTTTTCGTGTTATGTCATAGGAGATTTTTTCCAGAATGTTTCCAGTGTTTCAATTGACATAATTCATTCATCAAAACAAACCAAAAAGGGATTATTCTGAACATTTCTGTAAGGTCCTTGATGGTTCAGGACCAGAGCATTCAATCCAAACAAACATTATTATCCTTCTGAGTTAAGCAAACATAAAAGTTCTGAGAAGCCTAATAATAAAGATGTTTCTAACTACAATGATAACAAAAATGTAGCAAAAAAAAGGAACAAGAGACCTTAAAGAAGGCGGTTTTCTCTGAAATGAAATCTACATCCCGCATTCCCATTATTTTGTCCACATATTCGCAAGCACCAAGTGATCTGTCCCAAATTCAGACACAAAGATGCGTGTATCAAGGTGGTTAAAAGGCATTCCTGGTTTTAGGGTGCCTTTTTATCTTGGATACCCTGGAAAGCTTAAGCAGATTTGCTGTTAATCTAGATGTCACCAATACCTGCTATTCTTACAACCCTCTGCCATTCATATTGTCATTCTGACAGAATGACAGATTTATCATACTGTCATCTGGTGACCCAACATTCATACCAGTCTTAACATTTCATTGGATATTATCTGTGACAAAAGCCTCTTCCGTAACTATCCAGGAAAGCTAGCCCATAGCTCTAGAATGACAGCTTCTGTGTTAGAGCATGGATGGATATAGCTAAGAGCCAACCACACATTAGTTCTATCATATTAATGTACAAACTGCCAAGTTCTTCAAGCCAGAAGATAAGCACTCAGAGATGAACCAAGGGCTTGCACTCTAACTAGATTCTGGGTCATACACTGCAGCAGCATCCCTGGGTGGCAAGAGCTTTGAAATCAACAAGCCTAGACTTTTTCCTTCTAAGAATATCTCTCAAAATGTCAGAGGGATTTTAAGTTCAACACAGCTAAGCTGTATTAGAATAGAATCTGGAATATTTAATATTTTAAATAGAGAAATCTCAAAGTTATGTTAAAAATATTGACACCAAGAAAGGTATACAAATATCTCTCCTTCAGCTTTCTCTCTCCTTGCAGGAAGATGCTTAATGACAGTATTTGTTCCAGTGGTTCTCTGAGTCACCACTAATGATGCACGCTACTTCCAGTCCCTTGAAAGGTTTCTTCTGCCACATAAGGCCAGGTTCTCTACTCTCTCTCCCTTTCACAGTCTCACAGGGCAAGCCTGATCTGCAGGCTACCATCTCATTGCTATTGCTCTCACTCTCCACTTACCTTTGCTGCTGCGTATGCCTGGGATCTTTCCCTTAGGCTGGGTATATTTCACAAGCAAAGAAGGCCCCCACATGCTCCAGCTGATCCAGGAAGGAGATGTGCAAACTAACAAATAAATAAAACAGATACCTTCTGTCACAAAACCCAATTTTAACTGTTCTTCTTACCTAAAGAAATGCATGTTTCCAAAGTACTGACATTGTTTACGTACAACCACTCCTTTATAAGTCACAGCTGGCTTCACATGAAGGCTGTGTTGTGATAATCAAGTCTGAGATTCCATAAACACAGTAAAGAGAAACAAGGCCAAACCTCCTGCTTTCCCCATGGCTGAGCTGCTCAGAGAAGAGCTTAATAACACAGACAAGCAGTAGCCAAACCAAGGACACACACATCTTTTAGGATTCATTTTATGTCACCCACTGTGCATTTCTCCTAGTATGCCTGGCTTCCAGGAACCTTACTTTAAAACATATGCTTGAAAACAGTAGCCTCCAGGAGCAGCAGAGAGAGGGAAGGCAATAGCAGAGGAGGAGAGATGACCAGGGAGAAAAACATCGGTCTAACCATTTAGCTACCAGTATTTGTCCGATTAAATATGGAGAGATTATTACCAACCAGAATTATCTTTGTATAAAGCATAGGGTGACACATACTTTTGTGTAATGACAACAAACAAATTCAGACCATCACATGGAGTCTATATAAACACGTACACAGAAACCTTTCATGGCTGGCTATCATGCTGATGAAGGTGAGTTTAAATCTGAGAGGTTTTCCTGATCATATGCCCTAACCTATCATAGAAAAAATGTATAATCACAGCACACTGTTTGTCATGATAGTACTTATGTTCAAGAATTAATGGCAAATATTTCACAGTTATTATTTCAGTCTTGTATTTACCACCAGAATCAATTATTTTAAATATTCCCCATGCCTGGAACAATTTCAGAATAATCCTTTCCTCCTCCTGCTAGTATAGAGCTGCTATTACGGAGCAAGGTGAGAATTACAAAAGCACAGCATCTTGTCACTGTGGTTTGTAATCCTTTTGCAAGACCTAGTGTGGGAAAGAGGTCAGAGCAGAGCTGAAAATGAAACAGGAACATTGTACTGCATAGGCTCTTAGAGAAGCCCCAAATACAAAAGGAGAAAGGCAGTAAGAATCCTTTTATTTTTTCCCCTCCCAACCGGAACAAGCCTTCTACATCATATCTACAAGTTCAAAAAAGAATGGGATCAGGGATTTCTTTTTACATCTCAAACAGAATTTTCTGTGTGTAGCTGCAATGGACGAAGCTAAGGAAAGCTGAAAGCCCACTCAGCCAATAGTCCGCTTGTTTCAGAAGGCTGAGAAATTGGTCTGACTAGAAATTCAAAAAGTCCATAAAATTCTTCATTTCAAGACTCCATGTCTACATCATCTTGGTGCAACAAGAACAATGACAAAGGCTATTAATAATTCAACAGTATGAAGAGTAATACTTCACGTGTTTTGAAATGAATTATTCTCATTAATGGATCTGCTTTTATTGCTCTGTTAATATCACATCTTATTGGAATCTGAACGTTATTTTAGAAGTTTGCATATTTACAGTTTGAGATAAAATGATGATCCTGTATAGTGGTTTGAGAAAATGAGGCTTGTATATCACTACAAATTGCCAATCAAGTCAAAAGCTCTTGTTTTCTACAGCTCATAAATATAGATGCTACTCCAGGATATAATAGAAAATATGCTCTCCACTTTGTCATTGGATTAGTTTATAATGACAATTTGGCTTTATATTTTCATGTTTTTGTAAAGTGGAAATATTAACCTGAACACGCAAATTAGTACTCAAAGTAATATTTAGCTACCTGTTTTACTTAGAGGAAATTAATACTACATTAATGTATATCTTAATGTCTCAATGTATTCTAAGAGACAAAAAAACCAGATGCAAATGTAAATTTCATAATGTTGAAAAAAGATGCTGAAATTATCAGATACAATAAGAGAACTAAAAAACCCCAGAGAAATGGGAGGCAAAACGTGCAGTGATTCAGTTTTTAACAATACAGATGTATAAAGCTTCCAAAGTACCTTGGCAATCCGAAAGAGCAGGAAGAATACTATGAGAAAAATCAACTTTTATCTGAAGATAACAAAGTGCACTTTTTTTTCGCCCTGTGAGTCCTGTTTTTTTATTTAGGTAGGGATCTGGACTAGTTGAAATTTATTGTATTTTCCTCTATTGTGTTCCAAAAACACTGGTAAGAAAATTACTGGTAGAAAAATTACTGGTATCAGAATTTGGTATGACACAACCTTTGGTCATTCCAAAGTACTAGGCATGTTGGGAAAGAATATACGAGCAGAAAATATGGAAAGCCACCCTTCCTCCCCTTACTCTGATACAATTTTATCAATATATGTCCTGTGCAGTTCTCACTACAGGTTCCTCCAAGCCTGAAATTCGGATTTCGAAACACAAGGGATAAGGAGCTGGACCATTCAGAATGGATCAAACAGAACTGACTTGTTGATCAGCAGCACACTGTGATTGTAACACTGTAATTCATCAAGGATTGATTTTCTTAATCTCTGACTGCAGTCAATTTTTTCTCTACTGGTGACCTGTATATTTTAGAGCAACTCTGAAGTTCCTCTACAGTTTTCTCAACTATTCCCCTGCTTTCTGTGTAATATCTCCCATAATCAAAATGCCAGACTTTCTAGTTAGTCAAACTTTAAAATATATATTAGTTACAAAAAATTAACTGAGCACAAATGAAACTAGCAAGAGCCTCTCAAATAGGTTAACAATTGTAATTCACTTCATTCTTAAATTGTCTGCTGTCTGGATGCAGTAATTTCTAGCTGACAAGAGTTTTTTTACTGCCAGCTCAGTGTATTTCAGCTTTTAATTATTCTGTAATAACACTCTTTCTGAACAACAGGTTTTAAAGCACCAGATGCAATGACTTCTGCATTTTCTGATATTAGCATGCAAATCAACCTAAAACAGAGCCAGCAATTTTTTGGCATTTTCTATATCGCTTGACATCAGACTAGTTACTGCTTGAAAATATGGAGGGAACAACTCTGTGTTCCATATCCCTACATGTCATAAATGACCTATGTGTAGGTCATAAATGACCACATCATCAGGTGATAATTTTCAAAACTCCTATCATACTATTCATAACTTATCCTTGGATAAACTCCTCAAAACATGTTTATTTGAATTGAAAACAGAAGGGAAAACACTGAATATCTTTACCTTAATTTTAGATTTTCATTAGTTTCACATAAAATATGATCCTAACATTTATCAGTTCAAGGCTCACTGTGTTAAATTGCTAGAGGCTTGTTCTCACCTTAAATGATGGAAGCAGATGTGTCCTGCTACAGAAAATGTTGTAAGTTATGTGGTATGTTTCTGATATAAAGATCATTGTGCTAAAAAATAACTCCTGGGGGGAAGTAACTCCTTGCAATTAATGGAAAGAAATTGATGTTTACAAGACAAGATTAATTTGGCCAAATATAAAGAGCTACAGCTGGTCAGATGCATACCACCTCTGTATCTAGACAAGCAAAGGAATTCTTACAATAAAGAGCTATTAATTTAAATTTTAGTCTCACAAGCTTACCCTGAGAACAGATGCTCTGCAATTCTATTTAATTATCTTCTGGCTAATTTTGTCTTGTTTCTGCTGTTAAAGCTGAAAATTTTTAATCACCAAGTCTGGCTCCTGCTAAGTATTTGTTTGTTTTGTTTTATTTTTTAAAACTCTAAAATATGTGTAATCAACTAGCATTTAAAATTCTCCTGAATCACTCAAATCAAACCAATTCACAAAATTAATCTATACTTCCCCGTTCAAAAATTATCTTTATTTTCAGAAAAAAAGCCACAGTTCTTCAAAAATGTATCACTGCAGAAGGACTTTAAAGAGAAATATTTGTGATAGCAGGAATGTGAAAAGTAAAGTTAACTGACTATCTTAATCTTTGGTTTAGTGACCTCAAGCATGCAAGTATTTTAATTTAATTATTTTGCCACTGGGGCTTTTCTTCTAGATCCTAAGTTTCTACCCTTTATCAAGACATCAACTAATTCCTTTATTGCCATCAATATTTGAAAGTTATGTATAAAGAACAGAAGACAGGCATTTCCATTCTTTCAGTTTAATTCACTAGTTCCTAAATAACTGGCTGTCCTGGTTTAAGCCCACTCAGTAACTAAGCACCACACAGCCACTCTCTCACCCTCACCCTCCCCAGAGGGATGGGAGACAGAATCAGGAAAAAAAAAAGTAAAATCTATGGGTTGAGATAAAGACAGTTTAATAGGACAGCAGAGAAATTAATAATAATAATGATAATGATAATGATAATGATAATAATGAAAGAATATACAAAACAAGTGATGCACAATGCAATTGCTCACCACCTGCTGACCAATGCCCAGCCTGTTCCTGGTCAGCGATCGCTGCGCCCCCAGTGAACTCCCCCCAGTTTCTATACTGAGCGTGACACCATATGGTATGGAATAGCACTTTGGCCAGTTGGGGTCAGCTGTCCTGCCTGTGCCCCCTCCCAGCTTCTTGTGCACCTGGCAGAGCATGGGAAGCTGCAAAGTCCTTGACCAGTGTAAACACTACTGAGCAACAACTAAAACGTCAGTGTGTTATCAGCATTGTTCTCATACTAAGTCCAAAACACAGCACTATGCCAGCTACTAGGAAGAAAATGAACTCTATCCCGGCTGAAACCAGGACACTAGCATTGTGTAAGAACACAAAAATATCTGTACCAGTTGAAACCAAAGAGATGCATAGCCAAATATCTTATCTCTGAATACTGCCAGAAATGGAGGCTTAGGGAAAATATATAGGAACAATTACTGCCTTCTATTCCTTTGGCAAATTAAGCAATAAGTTACATATCTCAGTTAATACTTTGGTAATTTCCCATCTGAGTTCCTTTAGAAATCTTGTGTAAATACCATCTGGTTTCAGCCATTGTTATAATCTGGTTTTGGCAGTTGCTATTATTCATTTCATTGACTTGCTCAGAAGTGTTTTCTTCGGACACTTTTATTTGAGACTGTTCCTCCAACTTTTCAAAGAAAAGAAATTCTCTACTGTGGGAAAGTCCTAGTGATTCTCTCTGGTGAATGGGCCTTTGTCTTCTCTGAGTGTTTCCTCAGGAACATCCCAGTTAGCTTTGAACCCTTCATGCTCAGAATTTTACTTCTGTTTCTGTTGTGCTCAAACAAAAAGCCTTATGGTTAGTTTTAACATCTGTGGCAAGATGTATTGAAAAACATTTCTGGCTGGTTTATTATGATTTTACATTTATCTTGCCACAGTTTACATTCTTTTCTATTTTACTCATTTTGACATGCAAATCCCCTCCTGTTCACACATATAATATAATACAAATATAATCTCAGTACAATCTCAGTATTCTTGGGGATGGAGTAGAATGTTTTGGTTTTTGGTTTAACAAGTTTTTAACCCAAGAATAGCACATTCCTCTTGGGTTTGAAGCACATTGTGTCTTTTCATTTTCCTTTTTAATTTGTATATTCCCCTAGCGGAGACAGGATCCCTACTCTAAGCCACAAATTTTACCCCTTGTTATTGTGGCTGTTGATGACTTCTTTAAGAAAATACATATAATGGAAAGAGCACCTTATTTCATGCTATCTGTTTGTTTGAAAGGAAATGCCTTCATGTGAAAAGAAGTGGTTCTAAAGGTAGATAATAAAGCACTAAAATAAAGTCATTTAGTAGACCAGAGGTACAAAAACTATGGAAAATTAGTATGAAAAGAAGGATATCAACCATAATATTTGTCATTTGCCATCAAGAATTAATTTATTCTACCTTATTTTACTATTAGAAGCAGGGCTTGGTTTTGTTTTTGTCAGGACCAAACACACAGTTACCAATTATAAAACACTATAATTTCATTTGAGCAGCTACTGAACATCAGGTGGCAGACCCTGTATTTTTTCATCACTCATGATCCTCTGCAGGAAACAATACTTGATAAATTCATTGCTCTTCTTCCACCTGTTGGATATAAGTATCTGCTCTGACTTAATCCAACAATAAATGTTTCCACTTCATTGAGTGCTGTAAATGCTGAACTAATTTGAGTTTGAGAATGCTGTTCTTGCTTTGTTCAAGTTCTGCTTTATGCTCTTTGAAGCCCATCTCCCTCCTGTAACTGGAAAGGGTAACCAACCCTTTCAACATTTGCTAAGCCTCTGTCTTGCTCATCGTTAGGAACAGTGGTGCAGAACTCCTCATTAGGGCAGGAAGCATTCACTGCATCATGCTGAACTTTCATTTGCACTGATCTTTGCTAAAAAAAGATCAGTTATTATTTGCCTATAGTTCATCTTTGCATCGCAACAGGAGGACTTCTACCACTGGAAAGAAAACTTCAAAAATTGTGTCCCCACTTTGTTAGATCCTCCCATCTCCCACTGTTTTCCTAGATGATGAATTTGGCTGGTGATTAGCACACTCACCTAAAGATCAAGAAACCTGAGCGCTACTTGTAATCCTTCTGTGTATTTACTGTGTAACCCAAACTGTTCCTCTGCCTATAAAAATCGCGATAATAGTACCGACTCCTATAAAGTATTTTAAAGCTTCAGATAAAAAATGCTGTAAAAGCTAAATGCCATTATTAAAGCTTTCTCAATAAGCTGGGTATCAGCCAGAAGAACAGAAGGCTAGACACAACCCTTTGCCATCAGAAAGACTACACTAAAATGGAGATTACAGTAAATGACAAAACATTTCAATTCTCACACAAACTTTTAACAAATTCCATCACCACTTTGACATGCATGTCATAGTGCTTTTTATAAATAGACACTGTTGGAATCTGTCAGTCTTCAGAGAGTTTTTTTTTCTATTGTGGAAAACTCTATTCAATACTATTCCAGGGTTTGCAGAAAGCTGCCTGGTCACCAGCACCCCAGTTTTAGAGTAGAACATCCTAGCAGAGCATCCCACAGGTTAGAAATTAAAAGCTCAGTTGTTGGTATAGAAGGCAACAGAGTTGGTAACCTTACACAGGCTCCACATCACCTAACTATGACTAGTTGAATCTCCCTGATCAGCCTGAAAATAATGTTTGCCCCAAAGTGCTGTGTTTAGGAGAAACTGAACCTATCTCCGGCATATAGGCTACTGCAGTCTCGGAGCTCAGACTTTTCTGTGGTTGAGCCTATATCTAAGACCTTGCTTAATAAAAGTTGACAACACTAAGCTCAAAACAGCACACAACAGCTATAGCCACTTTTTCTTTGAAAACTCAGAGGAGGAGAATAAGCAGCTCTTCCACATAACAGGACCCACCCAGAAAGTGGATGACCTAAATTCGAAGAAAGCAGAAAGAAGTGGCTGTTCACATGGTGCATGGTTACGCTGTAAAGCTCCTTGCCATACAACATTTTGGATGACAAAAGTTTCCATAAATTAAAGGGGAAGTTGGATGGTTCAATGAAAAACAATGTTCTGAGGCTTACTAAACATACAGAAATCACCGCTGGATCAGAAAGGCCCTGTATTGCAAATCACTGCAGATAGAGCCAATGTTTAAGGGATATACCACAATATGTGTCCTCTATCTACATTACGCATCCACTACCAATTACTGTTGAAAACAGGCCAGGGGACTACACATATCTTTGGTTTTGGCTACAGGTCTGCTCATAGATTGTGTGCTGGATCTGCTGGAAAGAGTCTCTATTTTATAAGAATCAATGGGTTAAGAAAAAAGCTCTTGGAGACATTGGAAATTTTTCCTTTAGCTAGTTAGGAAAACTAACCAGTAGCCTAAAATCAGGTTTTTTTGTAGCTTCTTACTTTAGCTACATTATTATATTCTTTGCCTGGCTTCAACCAGACCAGAAAGCAAATTTGATGGTCAAAAGCCTCTCTCAGTAGGGGAGCCCTTCCTAAGGGCAAAAGGAATTAAAAATCTGGTCTCCTGCTTCCCAAGGAGTATTTAGGTTATTCAGTGAAATTCACCAGAAAGATGTGGGGTTTATTTCTCTATTAGAATTTCAGTGGTTATGAAATATTTAGTTTTCCTTTTTATCTAAGAATGCCTTGTTTGCTGTGGTTTACACTATTAGCTGATTTATAAGCAAACAACAATTCACCCCACACAGCTAATAAATTCTCACAGCTTCTCTACATATAGTCAGGATGTGCAAGGGTATAAATGGAAACCTGCACATAAACTACAATAACAGCTGTCTACTTTTCCTGCCTCCACAGCAGAGCTTATTTGAATGTGAAAAATATATCAAGAACCTGATAACTCTTTAAAATTACTTCACCAAATCTAAGTCACTTATATCCAAATGAAATAGTATTTAGAATTTGACAAAAGCTTTATATTGCCAAAATAGAGATTTTTTTTTGGTTTTTTTTTTTTAGTAGATAAGTACAGAAAATCTATCCTGTCCTGCCCTACCATATTTCCCTTGGAATTATTCCCATTCCAGTGCACAAAATGGACATCACTTGCTGAATGGACCACTACTCATTTTTTTCCCCTCCTTTTTCATTGCAGGATACCGTATCTCATTTCCAGGAACCTATTTAAGCTTTATTCTAAATGCAGGATTATCCATTTTCTCCAGAGCCTTCCTAAAGGATCACTGCACTGATCACTGCACTGGACTGAGTATCACACAAAAAATAATGATTTTTTTCTTCAAAACTCTTCCTCTCACCCCCTCGCTCTCCTCACAAGGAGAGGTACTACTTACATACAGCAGATAAGCACAGGCAAGGATTCAACTATCCTGAATATTTTAGGCAGTCAAGTCTCCTTTGCCAAAACAGCTTTATTTCATTCATTGTCGTGACAGTCAGAACAGTAGCTTATTACTAGCAGTTAGGAGCCACTCATCCTCTGTTCTGCTGGGTGAGTTTTGGTAACCTGCAGGCCCTCCAAGCAACCACTTGATTAAAGCAAGGCAGGCTCCTGCATCCAGCTCTTGCTGTTATCATGGGATGCTGAATAGGCTGGCAAAGCTCTCATTTTATCTGTTGAGTTGCTCAGCCTGTTCAGCGGCCTTTTCTGCTTGCTGCTGTACAGTGAAGGCAGGGGCTTGAGAAATGGAAATATTGTGCTGGCTTTGCTGTTGCCTGGTAGGATTGGGCTCATGGAGAGAACGGTCAGTCCCAAGGGCTGACACCTGGCTTGTAGCCACAGCAGAAGGGTCCCTGTGCTAGATTAAAATGGTAAGGAAAAATACTTGCTATCAGGTTTGCTCAACTGAGCCTTTCACATACAAGTAGCTTGTAGTCACCTTTCATTGGGTGTTCTTTCTGGGTGGGACACAGACAACACTTCCCAGGGCCTTTTTCAGCAACTGGCAGCTGGACTAATGTGCTCAATGAACACGAGTAAGTGGGACATCTAGAGAGGTAATTGACATTAATTGTAAAGCTGAGCTGCTTTTCTTTATAAACAAAGTCAGAATCAGGCCAAAATGGGTGATTATCTACATTGAAGAAAATTCTTCTCTTGCCTAGAACAAAGAAGATAAACAGCTCTGTGGTTTGTGCCCCTTATTTAATTTATCAGCTCTTCCTGAGACTTGTCTGACCTGGGAGACTGGCCAAATGCTGCTGACAGAAATGGCAACTGGCCTCAGATCCAGGAATAATCTTCTACCCATTTGTTACCTGGACACTTCTTTGTGCTTGGAAACCACTTCTGTGACACATCTCATACACCTCCACCACCTTTTTGTCCTTCAGTGTTTTGTGGTTCACTCCTCTTACCGCTTTATGTAGACATATGTATACAACCTCAGCAGTATTGGTCTAAATCTGTATTGCAACACAGGAGTGCTTTTATGCCTCTGAGTCAAACATGGAGATACAATAAGAGAGCTTAGGTCTGTAAAACTGATTATTCTCTGTCTGTTTAGTTCGTCAGATCATTGAGTCAAAGGAAGGTCCAGTTTGGAAGGGAACTCTCATGATCACCTCATCAACCTTCTGTTGAAAGCAGGGTATTAGATTAGGTTATCCAGGATCCTTTCAAGCTATATCTTGAATATTTCCAGAGAGGAGATTCCACCACTCCTCCGGACAAAGTACTCAAATATTTAATTTTTCTGAGGCTGGAGAACTTTTTTATTAATAAGCATACAAAGTTTCTTATGAAGCAACTTGTGTCCATTGCTTCTTGCCCTGTCACAGTACTTCTTTGTGATGAAAGTACCTGTTTCCTCTACAACCACCTTACGCTGGAAGACTGTGATTAGATCCCTGATTATGCTTCTCTTCTCTAGGATCAGCAAACCCAGGTCCTTCAAACTTTCTTCATATGTTAAGTTCTCAGATCTCTAACCACCTCTGTAGTCCTATGCTGAATATTCTGCAGTTTTTTATGTCTCTCTTGAACTGGGACCAACACTGGACACAGCATTCCAGGTGTGGCCAAGCAAGTACTGAGGAGAGAATAATAATCACCTCCTTTGATCTGCTGGCTATACTCTTGCTGGCACTTCCCAGAACAGATTTTATTTGCAACAGGCCATAGTGCAGGCTTGCATTCATTTTGCTGTCCACTGGTACTCCTAGGTCTTCTTCAGAGGTCAGTTGTATGAGGTTT
>VZTL01042399.1:52045-66456 GCA_013400535.1 Scopus umbretta | reverse complement strand
AAAAAAAAAAAATCATCAATCACAGCACGAAGTTACATTTGCATTTTAACTGAACACAGTTCAAATACCTGAAACAAACGTAATCCACTGGCATCAGACAGGAAACGTAAATGTCTGTCCAGAAGAAACTCTACTGGGACCACAGAGCCTAAACCCAGCTTATCTACTAGAGGAGTGAAGGTCTGTGATGAACAACAAAAAACAAAGGTTATAAAAATGACTGAGCACACATACAGGCCAACAATAGTTTTTTTCATATGCTATTTATGTATCACAAAGAATAAAAAGTTTAATTTCTCAACTTGCACTACCCAGTGCTTGAGTTTTAATGCAAATTATTACTCATTAGGTCTAAACCAGTAATTCTTGCAAATGTGGCATATTACAAGAAGGAATTACAGAAAATTGGCTTCACTTCTTCATCAGAACTTAAAGCAGAACTGAAACCACCTTTTGTGGCATTTGTTTTTTCATAGGTAAGCACCTTCTGAAAAAAACCAAAAGCTTTGGTTAATGGTTCAAACTATGCTACATATTTTGGGTACAGGCTCCTGAAAGGAGCATTTTTACTCCCACACAGAAGTCAGGTCTAAGTAATTTATAGGCATATTAATAAAGGGGAGCTTTTTTTGCTAGTGCTTTGTGCAAAATTGAAGTTCATAACAGGTATACTATTGATATTCAAGCTGCAGGACAAATCACTAAAAACACCCAGCAGGAACAGAAAGATAACCTTATTACGTAACTTGCTGATGGAAGAGGAAGTTGCCAACCATTGGAGTCTTTGAAACATGTTATCTGTCTTACTCTCAAGCTTACATTATTTCAACACACAAGTATTCACGACATTTTTCCCTCAATAGCTTTCATCAAGATTTCACACTCTAGTCTCCTGTATGCAACAGTATGAATATGAAATTTATTTCCTCGGTTTATGTAAAACTATTTCCTAAAAGTGAACAGGACTACAAGAAAGATGAATGAAGGATGAATACACATTCATAAGTGATATATCTCAAAAACAAACAAACAAAAAAACCCACACAAACCCAAAACCACCACCACCACCCCCCCAAATACCATACACTTTGTAATGCTAAGTAGTTGGCTTCCCAGAATTGTCCACATTGCACATAGCATTCTGGTGCTTTGACTAACTCCAGTCTGTATTCCCATGCAGTTATTTGGGTAAGCCTCTAGTACTTAGTGAAAGCTTGAGTGCTCACATTGCTGTCCAGAGTACAGGGGATAGAAACATTTTTTCAGCAAGTCTACAGATATAGCTTGAGTTGTAGTGGAAGTACTCTGGGATCTTAGTGAACCCATATTTGTTTCTAACAGTTTTCTAACAGTTTCTGACACAAGTCATTACACAATCAGCGTGTGGACTATGGTAACACCCCCAAATCACTCAATACCAAGATACTTGGGAATCATCTGAAAAAAATTGATTGTGTATAAACACAGTTTCCCAGACGAAATAAAACTGCAGTTCACTCTTGGAGACAAGTTGGAAATACACTGAAAGGAAAACTCTGCCTATGGAAAAAACACTTTATACAGAATATCTCTGCTGTAAAGGCCTGGTTTTCTTCTGCCTTAAGACAACTGCAATAAAGAAACCCTCAGAGAAAGATGCAGTGCTGAACTTGTTGCTCTGAGCCCATGACAATTTAAAAACACTAAATTTAAATTCCAACAAGGCACAAGATCCTTGACTGGAAAAAACATTTTAGTGTGACCAGGCACAAAATGTAGTAGTAAAAAAAGCAGAGAGTAGGATCCCAAACAGTCTAAGAACTGCAGGAAGAGAAAAGAAACAAAAGAAGGACAAAATAATAAAAATTAGCATGAAAATGAGGGCTGGACTCTCACATATAATGATCTTTCCTCTTCAGAAGCCACAGAAGAAGGAAGAACCTAAGGAATGCTCTTCACTATATACTATTCATCAAGATGTTTGCAGAATGCGTATACACAGATATGCTACCTAAAACATATTGGCTTTGGTCTCAAGTGTCATGACATATAACTGCCATATAAACAGCAATATGGATAACCACTTCAAGAAACAGGAGAAAATTTTGCATGTCATGTTAGCCAATGCTGACAACAATACTGAAAAAAAATTTTTAGTTTAAATTAGGAGTGGCCAACTTATGGCTTATACGTCAGGCACAGCCCACAGTCTATTCTCTTTCCCAAAGTGCCTTCAGGAATACCTGTTGAAATGATGCAGCAACCGTTACCCTACAGAACTCTAGAGGGTCCACAGTAAGACCAAAAGGCTTATTCAGAAAAGCCTAACACACACAAAGTTCTAAAATAGAAAAAAGTAATCTTTTCAGATATGTACCACATTTCTTCAGAGACCCACTGGTAAACAACAGCTCATTTTTGTGAGGTAACAGATTTCAATTTCTGAGGCAGGAACTGGAAGCATACTGACTCTCAGATGCTTTTCCAAAGGCACTATAACTCCCAATTAACCGCTCTCCTATTTACCATTTAAAAAACAAAAAAAATCCATCCCCAAGCAATTCTTGGTACCTGCATAATGATGCCCTGTACAATATCCAAGCCTTGCGTTTCACACTAGTTGATGCAAACCTCTGAGGATATGAGAGCTTTTGGCCAAATACTCACCAGTGCAGGCCACTGTGCCAGTGAGACTCGAGTCCCCTGAAGCACACCTGGATCATTTCGAGGTGCCCAAACCAATGATCCTTCCAGCAACAACACTATAACTTCTTCAGCATGGACTTTCACCCAGGCATGTTGCTTCCAGTTACAGCCATCGAATTCCACAAAGATCTGATTTAAAAAAAAAAAAATTTAGAAGGCATTTCAGCTCTTTTCAGCCACTGAATAGAAAAAAAAAATAGATTCCTACATACCCTATGGATAAGGAGACAGCAGCTTTAGTCAGAAAAATCAGGGTAAGTATTGTAATGGTAACACTGAGAACATCATATCTACATAGCTATCAAACATTATGAAATCAAATTCACAGCTATTACTAACCTATGAAAAATGACTTATCCCCAAACACACACCACTAGCTCCAAATGCTGCATTTCACCACACAAATTTAAAGATGTGAGAATTGTTCATCCCACAATACAACTGAGGACCCAATGCAAGCCTCTTTCACATAGGGATTTTTCAGAGAATTTGACACTCTTACTTGGTACTTCAACAGCCTGTATTAGTATGGTTAACTGGCATTCACAGAATTAAATACTTCAGCTAGGAAAGTTTGTGTTTGTGAAATCCACTCTAAATCAGAAGTTTTGTGTTGCCTTGTACATTATTAAACTCCCTGAACCAAATGCAAATATTTCAGATGGCATGAGACTATCCAGAAATATCTACTCACTAGATTTTGCCTTACCTTATTTACAAGTGCAACAATATAATCCACACTACAATTCTAAATGACTATTCTGAAATATCATCCTCTTTTTTTTTTTTTTTTATCACAAAGGACAAACGTTAAAGCCATATGAAATTACACAGCAAGAACGATAAGAACAGGAACACAGGTTGCAAGTCTCATTCCACATCCTAACAACTAGAACTATTAAATGCTAAAACATAGTTGTATGCCAAGCTTTCATCTACAGAACTTACACACTACACAAATATGTCAGAGGAATGGCAAGAAATTCCTGATCAGTTAAGAAACACCTTGAGCTGGACAGTCAAAACAGAGTTTTGTAAGAATTACAAGATCAGTGTGGGTAACAGGGCGCTAACCGGAGACAGACAGCACTCTGCTTTACCAGTAACCCTTATTAAAAGAGCTATTAGAGATCACTCATACACTCCTCTTCCCTGCTCCTCCCCCAGACTCAAAAGCTGAAACTCCAACAGGAAAGGGAGAGAATATGAAGCAACAATCCTGATGAATTCTTGAACTCCAGAACTGCTTAAGCTGCCCTGCAGAGGGAGAATACTGGACCTTTCAAGACATCCTTCCTTTGATTCAAAAAATTTCAGCAACAGAATGGAAAACAGACTGAACACCTTTTCGGTTTCAGTGGGCTTATACCTTTTGTAAAATTATATTTGTGCTACTTTGGCCATAGAACGTGACATAAAGAAAAGACTATTGCATAAGAATAACAAAATGGAATTATTTGTTTATGTGTACAGCATTAGTGAGATAACCATCGTTTTATGATTCTCTTATCATAAAGGTTATATGAAAAAAGGCTGTTAAAAAGAACTATTAGAATAATGCCAACTTTGGAATATATGCCTTTTTTCAAGACATTTAAGAATTTGATGAAAAGGAGAGGAGATTTTATAAGTACGTACACAGACAGGACCTCTCACTAGCACATCCCTTTAAAGGCAGATAAATTCAAACGAACAATAAAGTACAGCTTGCCACTCTGTCCCAAATATATAAGGATACCTATTAGGTTAATTTTTAATTTATTACTTCACACAAGACTTAAACAGTCAATCTACCTTGTGACACACATGAAGTAAGACTACAAGAAAATTTCTTTCACTCTTAACCCATGAGACACCTCACATTTCTATGAATCATTACACTGACGAAGTGGAACAGCTGTACTTTTAGCTCCAAATTTAACAAATTACTCCCTCATTTAAAAAAAAAAAAAAAAGAAAAAAGAAAAATACTACAAGAAATAGCCTGTGACGAACTTCAAGATGGGCGTTCCACATTTAAGAGGCTCACTAAATAGTCTAACAATACTGCGTACCCATCATATACAAAGCAGTAGCTATGTCATCTGTAACATCCTGGCAGATGTTACAGCAGGACCCCTCTCCATCTATCACAGGTCTTGGGAGACTGGGGAGGTCCCCACTGACTGGAAGCTAGCCAACATTATTCCAATTTATAAAAAAGTCATGAAGGAAGACCCAGGGAAGGACAGACATGTTAAGTCTAACCTCAGTACCTGGAAAAATTATGAAAGTCACACAGGGTGCTGTTGAAAGACATTTAAAGGACAATGCAATCATCAGGCACAGCCAACATGGGTTCACAAAGGCAAAGTCCTGTCTAACTAATCTCCTTCTACGACAAGATCACCTACCTAGTGGGTGAAGGGAAGGCGATAGATGTAATTTTTCTGGATTTTATTAAGGCGTCAGATACTGTCCCTCACAGCAAGCTTCTGGACAAGTTGTCCAAGTGTGAGATAAGCAGGTTCACAGTGCAATGGGTGAAGAACTGGCTGGACAGCAGGGTTCAGAGGGCTCTAGTGAATGGGGCTACATTTGGTGGGCAAACAGTCANGTAACTAAGACGGTAGCAACAGATTACTACCACATCCTCTTCTTTGGTGGCTTCTTTTATTTCCAGTCCACATCTGAGAGGAGTTTTAGCAGCTGATGTCTCAGTAATGGTACAGATGCTGAAGTAACAAAAATGCATTACTTTTTATGATCTAGTCCCATCTTTCCTGCCAGATTTTGCCCTGCGAAGGAGTAATGCCCAATACAAGTATAAACTGGGAGAGGAGTGGTTGGAGAGCAGCCCTGCAGAACGAGATCTGGGGGTGCTGGTCAGCAGCAGGCTCAATAGGAGCCAGCAGTGTGCCCTGGCTGCCAAGAGGGCAAACCACAGCCTGGGGTGCATGAAACACAGTATGACCAGCTGGTCAAGAGAGGGGATCATCCTGCTGTATTTAGCGTTGGTGTGGCCTCACCTCGAGTCCTGTGTGAAGTTCTCGGCCCCACCATTTGAGAAGGACGGGAAGGTCCCAGAACGTGTCCCAAGGAGGGCAACAAAGCTGGTGACAGGGCTGGAAGGCATGTCCGCTGAGGAGCAGCTGAGGACTCTGGGTTTGTCTGCTTTGGAGAAAAGGAGGCTGAGGGGCAACCTCATTGCTCTCTGCAGCTTCCTGAGGAGGGGATGTGGAGAGGGAGGTGCTGAGCTCTTCTCCCTGGGATCTGGGGACAGGATGCCAGGGAATGGCTACATCAGGGGAGGCTCAGACTTGACATTGGGAAACATTTCTTTACCCGAGAGGGTGGTCAAACCCTGGAACAGGCTTCCTGGAGAGGTGGTCGATGCCCCATGCCTGTCAGTGTTTAAGAGGCATTTGGACAGCACCCTTACTTAACATGCTTTAACTTTTGGTCAGCCCTGGAATGGTCAGGCAGTTGGACTAGACGATCGTTGTAGGTTCCTTCCAGCTGGACTACTCTATTCCATCACTTAACTCAGAAAACAGACCTTACAGTTTTCCTTTCTAAAACCCCAGACCCAAGAACTGGGTCAAAAGGAGAGAAGACTTACAATATCATAATATTAAGATCACCTCTCTCCCCTGCAAAACAAAGAAGTCATGGCAAGTTTGTTTTACACGCTTTACATTCAATATTCAGTTTTCTCCTGCCTTTGTATAATCAACATAAGCAATGGAGTCCTGCCAAACTTTGACTTACAACCATTAAAAAAGGTGTTACTAATTCCAAGTCAATACCCAACCGAGTGTCTTCCTACACACAGATACACAGGGCAGCGGTTCCATATCCATGCAACACCATGCATGATACTGTCAGTAGTTTCCAACAGATCACACAGCAACAAAAAGCCTCAATACAAATACATACGTTCTCAGTTTCTGTTTCCCGAATCTGCAATAGAAATCACTTTGTGTACTGGGTGTGCAACAAGCAGAAGCTGACTTGCACAACACACCAAGTGTTTGTGCATATACCACTCTGTATTACTACATAAAATAACTACAGCATATTCATGAACTGATGTCCAATATGCTTAGATTCTAGGAGAAAAACACTAAGGGAATCCGGAAAGAGATGCCTAAAGAAAGGAAAGTAAGGACAGGCTCAAGAGTGAATAAACATATTTCCTTTTGATTTTTAAAGTGGTAATCAGAAATATTCTACCTTTGCTGAAAAACCCAGAAGCCTTAAGCAAAGCAGCTGCTATATAACAGTATTTCCTGGGTTTTTTCTCTCACCTTAATTGGAAAATTGCGTAGTTCTGAGTCAGGAGGGAAACTTCTGTATGCTAAAGCCCTGGCTTTTCAGAATAAATTACCTCTGGATGTATCAATGGCCCTCCAATTCATAGGGTCACATCTACCAACGGTATCTTCTGCTGACCCTCCCAACTCTGCTCACAATCAGTTTAGACAAGTCATTAATCAGAACAGCAATGGTGCGTTGTTAATATCAATGCATTCAAACAGTAGTATTGATGATGGCAACTAGATATGCAATTTGTGCAGTTATGTCTGTATCGCATGAAAAAAATAACGCTGCTTAGACAAAAATGCACCTGCAGGATCTCCCAAGTTCTCCAAGGAGGAAAAACACCTTCCTTAAGCAATTTCTAATTGCAAACAATAAAGATTTTTATGTTTTGGTGGTTTTGGATTGTTTTTTTAATCTACAAACCGATGTTTCTTTCCAATACAAAAAATAGGGGGTACACGCACACCTGTAAATTCTCTCTTTTTTTTTTTTTTTGTCTGTCCCAATAAAAAGTGACACTAAAAAGCATACCTGTTGCTCTGCTTTATTTGATACACAAAGACTGCCTGAAGCATTTTTTCCAGAAGACACATTCTTGTCTAGCTACTACCCTAACATTCAGGCCTTAATACACTATAGAGAACTGTAGTCTGGTTCAAATGGAATTTCCCCTAAAGTTTTCCATAATCAGTTCCGTTATAAAAGCAGCAACAATAGGAAGACCATAGTGTAAATAAGACAGATATGTTGGTCTTTTTCATCATGTGACACACAGGCTCTAAACGTGACTTATAATAGAAAAAATACTGCAGCTTATTGCATTAGAATTTGCACAAAGGTCTAATGTAGATGCCATCTATGAAAAACATAAAAACTTTACATTTTAGGGTTTTATATATTATAAAAAGCAGAAGATGGCAAAAAATCCAAGTTCAAAAATATCCCTTAAAATGGTCTTAAATTTTACCTAGTTTTGAAAGGAAGGATGGTCCATCAGTTGCTAGAGAGTAGCCAGAGACCCACGTTCAATTCCCTGCTTCATCAGAGGCTTCCTGCATGACCTTGGTCAAGTCATTTAGTCTCACTGGCTGAGTTTCCCCATCTGTAAATTGGAATAATAGTACTTATGCCCAGAAAGGAGGCATCAGTAGGAATCTGTTGCAGACTACCAAGTAAAATTGGGTAACAAGTTGGTCCATGACCTCTTACTCATGATGTAGAAAGAACTACATTGTCAACAAATGGGAGAGGAGAAAAGGGAAGGTAGATACTGAGATTTCAACTTGGGAGACACATCTGAGATCTCACGCAGCTAGTACCACCATTAAATGAGATTAAAAAAAATTAAACTACAGTAGTTTTCTATTAGTCTTCTAATGCAATCAAAGTATTATTTTGGAACCCATTATGTGAGACAAAGACGATGTACACACCAACACTTAAACTTTTAGCTCCCAATCCAGTAATCATGCTTCAGACTATTTCTTACAAGCAAAGGCAAAAAAATTCAATCTGAAATATATATACACACACACACACACTCACTAGGTGTTTTACTGCAGCTGATGCTCAAAGCCCGGAAAATTAGGAAAAAAAATAAGGAGAAAAATCTTTCACCAAAATAATTTGTACTGAGTCAGACAAAAAGTAGATTTCATCATAGAACCAAGAAATCAGTTATTAGATAGAACAATTATGCTTAAAGGTTGATACTGATTAAGACACTAAATATATTACTAAAATTAGAAAATGTACATAGTTTTTGTATTTCCTTGGCACTGTCCTAGGCTTATAATACATAATGATAATTAAGCAAAACAATCAAAAATGCTTTTGACAGGATCTAGGGCAGAAATAGCATTAGAACAGGAGAAGCTAAAGAAATCGTAACTCTACTAAAGCCATTACCTTATGGGGTAGTGAGCTGCTAATAAATGGCCACAAATATTTATCATAACTGTTTCTGGTTTGCAGTTGAAGATGGGCATTGGTAACAGGTGAATCAACACTTAACATGCACAGTAACCTACAACAGAACGTAACAATTTATAATAAAGAAGAACATGTTTATGAATCAATGGGTTCCAGTTAACAGTAACTTTTTTTTGCAAGAGCTTAACAAAATACCTGCCTTCATGTACTTTAGACTTTTTAAAAAACCTTTCTTTCAAAAATTTCAGCAGTTAAGGAGCCAGTTATTAAAAAGGACAAGGAATTAATCTGATCACTAGCCTCAGTGCATCTCTGGCCAAAATAGAGAGAACAGCATGAAAATGAAAACAAAGCTATAAAAGTGACAGGTCTATCTCAAATTTGATTTGATAAAATGATTATTTTGTTGCATCACCACACTTCTCTTTTTTCTTTATTTACTTCTGTAAAATATTAGTGTCATACTGTACTAAGCACAGACAAGAGTAAAACACATGAAAACTGTGAACCTAATGGATCTCAAACTCTGAAAGGGGGTACTTCATGTTCCCTTCAACAGATGTTGGTACTTGGTCCAATGTTACTGTCCAATGTCCAACCAGAAACACATTATCAATGATAAAGCTGGCAGCCTATTTAAAAATTTTCAAAGGAAACAACAAGGATAACAGGACAGTCCTACCTCACTTTTTCTGGTAGGCTGATGGCATCACAAAATAAATTTTTAGCACTGCCAGTCAGAAATTAGTAGCCTATTTCTTTGTTATAAGATATTGGACATACAGTCAGAACAAAGCGTTGCACCCTGAGAAGCAATGCATCTGGAGTATTCAACAGATGCGAGAGATTCACTTTCTTTTTCAAATTACCAGCTTTTTTTGCAAAACATAGTTTTTATAATCCTCAGTTGCATACAACACGAATAACAATTTTGCCTCACTTTACTATTGAAGCTTTCCCCCAAAAATATGAAAAGGCTTTCTTAATCCATTGCTACAAAGGCAAAGCAGTAACTTTCCCACATAAAAGTTACTTAAAAACACTCACATTTAGCCACAGATTAGATACTTAAAGGCCCTGTCATTCTCTGCTTGAAGGAAGATGGTAATCTTTCTTCCAAGTAGAGAAATACAGATCTCGCACCTTGAATTTAGGCTTTGCAACACTTTTGTATAACACTTCACACCAGGAAAAGATCACAAAAACCAACGAAATCACAAAAATCAACTATTCTCTGATAAAATGGAAGCATTTGACTGAAGGTCTTTGTAGGAATCTGTTCTAGTTCCAAAAATGAAAGTGTTTGAGAACAGTCATTGAACGTTGTAGCTGACACCAGAACTGCAAAGTTCAGCAGAAAGATCATATACTGGAAAGCTCTGCAAGCACACTTGAAGGCAGAATTCAAAATTACCTTGACAAACTTGAGAAACTGCCTCAGATTAGAGCACAACACCATCATGAAAAGAAGCACAAGGTGCTAAACAAAGGCAGAAACTACCAGTGACAGGACAGATACCTTTTTTTTAGGGAAAAATAAAAAGCAAGCAGATTATAATGGATCATGAAGTGGTATATGTTCTGCTATCTCATGCAGTTTCCAAAAAGGACAGACAGACACACACATATATATGTATATAAAAACAGGTGTATAGCACACAATATACCTTAAGTGATTGTCTCTCTACTCAGCCTCAGTAAGTCCTCTGCCAAAATACTTATGACCATTTTGGGTCAGAACAACAGGAGACAGCAGAAGAAAGCAAACAAGAACGATCAAAAGTCTAGAAAATGCAAACTTCGGAGTGGTTAAATTAGGTTGCTTTATCAAGAAAAAAAGAAGACTGAAAGGGGAATTAGCGACATGTTCTTCATGAAAGGCCTGCCAAACAGAGAATAATCCTATTTGATTTGTCCGCTACAGAGATAAGACAATACTGGGATTAAGATTTAACTAGAAATACTTGGGTTATTATATTATACTATATGTTCTTGAATGACAGATTGCAAGAACAGAAGCAATGAAGAGACTATGCAGGGACACTGTAAAGACCTCTATATAGTGGAGATGGAAAAAAAGAAGCTACAGAAATATGTCAGGAATGGCACTGGTAGAATTAACGATGGTTTGATGCAACAGGATGGAATGACAACAAAGAGATGGGGGGGATGTGTCATTATTATTCGAAGGTGACCACTTATATAAATAAGAGTAAGAAGTGACAGAGCACAATATGACCTGGCAAATCAAATCAACGTTGGACACCTTTCTGGAACACTCTTTATACAAGCAAGTTGTTGGGGCTAATCAAGAAATAATTAGTTGTATAGCCATTTCAAACAACCACTGAATCAAAATAGCTTCCTAGAATTTAAATGTCTCTTGGCTGGCATTATGATTATTGCATTTGAAGTCTGAACAATGGCCTGACACCACAGTAATCTATGACAAACTCTACAGTAAAGTTTAGATCTTAAAGTACCCAAATATAGCATGTCTGAAAAATACGAGTTTGTTTATTCTGTTCATTTGACACTACAAGGATGATAAAGTTTCCCTTTCCAGATTTTTGTTTTGGTTTCTTTGGGGTGTTGGTTTTTTTTTTGGTTGGTTGGTTTTGTTTGGTTGGTGGGGTTTTTTGTTTTTGTTTTTTTAACTTTAATTTAACAAAGGAGGAAAAAGAAACATGTCAAGATTAGCAAGTAACAGAATTATAGGGGGAATTAGGAACAACTGCAAAACAAGAATGCCATAGTTAAATTCTGTAAGTGTCCTAGAACTCCAGACAGTTCCAAGCAGGACCTGGTTTAAGAAGATATTTTTAAAAAAGAAAAAAAAAAAAAACCCCACAAAAAAACAAACCACCACAAAACATATTTCAGCAAAAATAGGAGAGAAAACCATTCCTGAAAATACTGGGCTTCCAGTACCTCTTTATGTCACTCAAAAAGGTATGTATTTAGAGGAGTTTGGTTAAGCAGGTAGAAAAGAAAGAATGATGAAGTGCCAAAACAAACAGAATCCACCACAGCACTCTGTCTGTATCGCATTTCTTTCAGCATTATAGCATTTCCAGCTTGAGCATCACTACTGACCCCAACGCTGGTCACACATATGGAGGAAAATGTCAAGTAAAGTGAAAATCACAGCTCGGAATCAGTGCTGGAAACTACACACAAATGACAAAATGCAAGGGAAGAAGCCTCATCTTTGGAAAGGCCCTACCCCATCCTGTACCAACATCAGCTCACAGTCATTTTAGAGCACACTGCAACTGCCACACTCCTGCTGTAATAAAAATGAGCAACACTTTTTTTTTTTTTTCCAGACCCCTGTACAATCAGCCCTGTCAGTGCCTCTGTGACACACAAACAGTCCACAATCTTAATTATTACAGGTATGAATGTGAGAGCAATCTAGTTTGGCCTCAATCCATGCTACCACACCCTTGTAACAAGACACTACTCAAAACTGATGTACAAGGTGAAATACAAGCAGATTTACATTGAGCCTGGAACTCCAAAGACTCAACACAATCCAAATGCAAAAGGCAGACCGAGGATGGCCTCAATACTTCTGCCCCCTCCCCATGAGATTTAGCCACTGTGCAAACCGAATCATTAGTCAAAGCAAAGTAGTTGTCCAAAATTCAAAATTTTAAAAGTCTTCCAGTAGCATAGTGCTTTATTCTCCTGTTACACAGCAATTAACAAATACATGCATTTATAATTCTGTATGCAAAGTACCTTTAAGATGTTACTTTCAAAACAGCACTTTGAGAAAATGCTGGAGGTTCTTTGCAGTCAGCTTATGTAGTTAACGTGTTTTAGAAATTCAGATAGGTAAAAACTCTTAGACCAGCTTAGAAGAAGATCAAATCGCACTGTAGCAGTTTGCTGTTACTGAAAGCACCAGGACATTGCCGCACCACTGTCACTACCCAGTCCCGTTGTTTCTTCTTGAACAAGCAACCCAGTTGATTCCATGGTGCGTACATTTAGGGAACATGTGGCCTAGAAACTAAGCACACACAAGGAATTGTTAATTTCCTGCAATCTTTCTCCATGCTGTTTGCTTAAGGGTCCAATGAAGCATCATGCAAAGAGATAGGAAGGGCAATTACTTTTTTTTTTTTTTTTTTGGAATAGTAGCTAGCCACTATACTGACTTAATAACAACATCAGACCAAACTCTTCCACTGAGTCTTCATCGACAAGCTTTTTCTTGCACATTTAAGAGGCGGGAACATAAAGTACCAGACTATTATCTCTCCCATATGCTGCACTGCTTTTTTCCACTTTATCCAGCAAGACTCATGCCAACTGTGAAGCAGCTGAACACTTCCAGATATGAGCTGACTTGGACAGTTTTGGCTTATGCCAAACAAGAATATGACTGTGCCAGGTATCTCTCTTGGATAACAAATGCTATCCAAGTCAAATTTGGGACGTAACAGTAACCTTGTAGACCTGTGGCTGCATGGTCAACATGAGTCTATCAAACCAACTGAATCAAAAAACTGCAACACCATGCACATTGGATACAGTACCACTTTATGCAAGCCGTATCTAAAGCCAGTTATGTAACATCCCTCACGCTCTGAATCCAGGAATTGTGGTATAGTTTACGCCAGGCAGAGCCAAATATGTTAATCTCTACGCTTTGCTTTTTAAGAGGAACTTTATTTCAGAAAATGTTTGCATTCCTACAGAAACTTCCTGACATCGAAGGCCTCCTTGATGCATAGCCACAGACAGACTGCCTTTTGAAGCAGCACCAGCCCATTTTGTACACTAAGAACCCATTCACCACTCCCTGGGCCTAACCTTAAAAAGTGACACCTTTTTTCCTTAATTTATACTAAAATTAACAGTTCTGAATTTTATCTGCTGTAGTAACTTGAAATAATTGAGCTACTGGAAAGCTTGAGTTTTTGGAAACACATACATATTTTTGTCAAATACTGCGCTTTTTGTTGCTATTTCTTCCAAAATGCATCTTTACCTGATGTCTGCCTGCATCCCAATCGAAGTATCATAAAAAACAACTTCAGCAAAATCATAGCAAGACAATCTTTTTTGACTACTGTTTCTTTCTGCAGCTAATTGGACTGTAGAGATGACAATATCTTCTGTTTCACAAAACAAATCACCTAGAAATCCAAGCAGCCTGTTCCTAATCCCAAGTATTCTACAATGAAATTATCAGGAAGAAAAGAATGAGGACCTCCAGTTCAGAACTCTGAAGGAAAAGCAACACTTTAAATTGCAGGCTTGATACCCAGATTTTTTTAAAACCATTAAAAATTGGTACTTGTATAATTGGCAAGTAGCCAATCTACAAGTAGAACTTGTATTTAAAAATAAGAAAGAATGAACCTAACAACTGTTAGTCTATTAAGACAATACCAGTGGTTTGCTAAATACTACAATAAAAGTTTCAGGTGAGGCCTGAGGGAAGGGGCTGGAAGGGGGAAAAAAAAAAAAAA
>VZTL01042399.1:27269-43960 GCA_013400535.1 Scopus umbretta | reverse complement strand
GCAGCCGGGGAGTCGCGCGGCTGAGGAGCCGCCGGGGGGGCCGGGCCCCGCGGCCGGGCGCCGCCGCAGAAGGCTTTTCCGCGGCAGGGCCTCTCGTTAACGCTGAGTTCGAAATCTGAAATTGTCGCAGAAATCGAGCGGGTTTTACCTAAATTTCGAGGTAGACGCACCCAAAAACGCGTGCAATAACAGCTTGAGAGTGGGATCCGAGTTGCGGGCGTGTTTCATTCCAGCACGAGTAAACGCTGGTGGCCCTGGAATAGCAACAGTGCACCACAGATCTAGGTGCTTTGCTTTTCACCGAGGCAGAGTTTGAAAAGGCATTTATTGAGCAGGTGATTAAGATACAAAATCATTATGTTAATAGGATGCAGCTGTCATGATTAGCAGATACATTTGAACGGTTCTCAGGTAGAATAGCACAATGCCATAAACCTGTTCCTTTCCAACATACGTGAACCACCGCACAATTCTTCAGAATCCTAAAGAAACAACACGCAACTTCCCATCTGTTTCTGCTCGTGCAGTAAAGACACAGTAGCACCAATAAACCAAAATAAGGAACAGATGCTATACTCCGTATGAGAACAAGGGTATTCCTGTAGAAATAAGTTGTTTTCTTCCTTTGCTGGTACTGTTTCCTCACGTTGTGAGGGTCGCATTTGACACCGAATTAGCAGCAGCAAAGGCAAGTTGCTTGCTTTCACTTTCATTTATTCAAAACGATTGTGCCAGGTTGTTTTAAGTAGATGACAACATTTCATCTTTGTTACTTTCTGGTCAGAGGGATCCAATTTACTGTACTGGGAAATGGGTAAGGCAATGCCCAATACCAGTTTGTACAATATGCCTGTCATCTGAAATGTATTTCATCATTTCATCCCATTACCTGTACTCTTTATGGTCTTATTTTAGTCCTGATGGGGCATGCAGAGAAAATACTGAACAGATTCCAAGACAGATGATTACATCAAGAGAAGGTTCAAAATACTTTCTTGGAAGCAAAGTCTGCCTTTGGTATTTTGAAAAACTACATAAAACTTAAGAACCAACGTTAGTGGCATCAGAATTCTGCTCTATCCTCCTCTGCTGTACAGCATCTGTGAGTTTTGATTTACTACACACCATTAGGTTTCCTAACCCTTTCCCCCCCTTTTTATTTTTTAAACCTACATGAAGGGTAGCAGAGCTATTAGACATTGTGTCCAAGTGATTGCCACGGTAAATCCAAGATCAGTACTACATTCTTTGAAGACCAAGCTTTGCCCTCATGTCTTAAGCTTCTTCACTGCAACAGTAAGATTATCAGCTATGTTATTAGGAATAATACCACCATGTGAAAGATTCCAAGTGGTCCTATGTCCCCTTCCTATTCCACCAGTTCCAAGACTGAAATTGCCATGATAAAGCAGGCCAGCATTTCCCATATCCCATCTCCTAAGCATGGTGCTGGATATTGCAAAGGTGCACAGCACCAGCTAGACAAACAGTGATATAATCCAAGAAGAATAGGAAGGGGTTTCCTAACTTTCATTAAAGAACAACACAGGGAGCATAGGCCATAAAACATGAATTAACTTCAATTTATGAAATACCTAGCCACTTTTCTATGCTAATTCTGTTGCACTGATACTTATTCTGCTAGAAAAATCAAATTTCATGGGCTAATTTTGTGCATTAATTTCAAATACAATTTTTACTGTAAAAAGGTGAAGGCAGCTATTGCTGTTTACACATGTATATTTAAATTACCTGCTTGAAAGGCTGCAAAACTGGGTACAATTTCACAACTTGTGGAAAGTCACGTTAAGTAAACACCAGGCTACATCCAAAGCTGTCCCTTAACCATTGAAGGGGGCTTCTCCTCCAGTTTGCCCTCTTCACAGCCTTAATTAATGGTAAATGCTCCAGAATCCAAAGAGTCATTTGCCAGAGTGGCTGATCCAGGGAGTGATTGTGTGGAATATCCAGCTTACCCAATTTGAGAAAAGCTGGACTGATGCAGACACTTACCTGTACTGGTTTGCAACCCTCCCCTTCAATATTTTATCTAAGGCCACCCCTTCCATAGACAGCAGCCATGTTCTTTGGAGAACTTTATTAAAATATATCCAAGAAGTAATCAAACATTTTCTAATAAGTCAGGAGAAAACTGAACTGAGAAAAACATCTGTACAGAGGACAGTGCTGTAAGTTTTTGTTTACATGCTTTATTTCAATGTTTCACAGTTTAGTCATTGTCTACAAAAATATATTTCTGAAACTCTGAGTCCTCTATAAAAAAGCTGGTCAGCAGCAGTGACCCGGACAAACAGAATGTACCTTGGGACAGTGTGAGCACCTCCTGTAAGCAGATTACTGCAGCTAGGGCACTCCTGCCTCACCCTGGGAGACTTCTGTTCTTTGGGATTAAAGCTCTGTGCTAGGTCTGAAGGAAGGCTTTTAAAAAAAAAAAAAAAAATCCTTCCACTTCTGTATACTGCACTAAGCTTGGGAGGGAAAGCTGCAAAACAGTGTATCACACAGGAGAGAGTGCTAACAGAGGACTTGGCATTCAGGGGATGGAGACGACCACAGGGTACTTCAGTACTGGTAAATTTTTCTTTGAGTTATCTGTTCAGAACAGTCTTTGTCTGGTGATAATAGGTTCAGTCTATAAGCAGAGGTACGAATGCCATACAAGCAGAGTAATCCTGTAAGCACAAAGAGAGTCCTTCTTTGAGGTCATGATAAGGGTTCTGTTCATTTTTACCTCAACATTTTCTGCTGTGGCTTTAATCAAGGGGAAAAGTGCCTTCATGTCCAATCTCAAGCCTACACAGTGCTGGATACAACACAGCCACTGTCAATGCTGTCAGCTTCAACTCCTCAGTACCCATAACTAGAAATATTGCTTATAACATCAATTATTAAATTCCTACACTTACTAGTTACCATTATATCTAGGCACCAAAAATGAGAATTGAGAAGCTCAAGTGTCCCCCAAAGGAGATCTTTCCACCCTTCCTCTGCTGTTATTTGACTGGTTATATGGATACTTGCAGTTAAGAAGAAAGAAAAAAAAAAAAAGCCTCTTAAAAAATAAATCTGTTTTGCATTGTGCTCTAGAAGAGACAAGGTCAATGCACTCTGACACTCTGTATACAGAAAGCTCATAACTAGAAGCCCCTTACCACAAAATAATCTCAGACCTGAACCTCTAAGGGGGACAGGAATTTTCAGCAGCAAATAAGGAAAGAGTAGTTATTGACAGACTGCTTTCCTGATGTGGTAATAGACAAAAGATGAGCTCTCAGTCCCTGAAAACTTTTCCCCATCTGCCTGTCAGAACACCTTTCTGAGCTAGTAGCTTGTAAAATTTAGGTTTCCTAGAGATTAGAGAACTCAGAAAAGTGCTGTTGGTTATTTTAGGTACAGATGCAATCAAAGTGCTTCTGAGCTCTAGGCTTTTGCTCAGAAAAATTCTCCTGTAACTTGTGCCTATCACCAGTCCCAGTCTGATCTGCTAAACCTGAGCAGCCAAGGAGGTATATGAATTTTAAGTAGAATCAGCATCATCCATGAAAACACAGAAGCCAAGAACCTTCACCAAGACAATTACCTTATCAATAGACACTCGACACTAGAGAACTAGTATCATCTCACTAATGCTAAACAGTTAAAGTGTAAAATCTGTAAGAAAACACCTGAAGTTTACTTCTTGCCTATTTTCCTTTCTTAAGTTGCTGGGGCAGAGTGGGAGGGTGGAGGAGAAACGATGAATCGCTTCACTCTATCAGTAGTAAACCATTATATGAAGGCAGTATTGCAGAAAAAATTAAAGCCAGAAAAAAAAATCTGAAAGCTTTCCAACTCCGAAAGCTTTCCTCAGCTTCCCAAACTGTAAACAGCTTAAACAGAGGGTTTTGTCCACACCTCAAGGTGTATTTCCAGCCTGTTCCCAGCTGTTCAGCTTCCAGTCACAGACACAAAACAGAGGGAAGAATTAAGGGAGGCAGTCAAACCCACACATAGGGTATGCCTTGCATATAGCGCCTACTTTAATATACCTGCACAACATGAAGAAATCAATTGGCAATTGTTACATCTTGTGCATGGGAAGGCTGTAACTAAAGTGTAACAAGACAAAATTAAAGGAAGATTTGGAACGAAGGAAAATCTTCTGTGGAACCTGTTTTGCTGAAGACTCCATACCCCTCAAAGAAGTGATTCATATTCAATCATTTGGGAAATGGTAAAATACTCAGGTGCAGCAATCCTGCCTTGGCTTCAGGTGACAAGCTATAAGTGTTCTTTCTCCTTTACTGTCACAAAGCTTATTCATGTAAAAAAACACTGTCTTGCCCTGTCCACTATTGGAGATGCAGTATATGCTAGCACAGCTAAAGTAATTTGGTCAACTGTTCAAAGCTGCCTTCTCCATCAGCACAGAGACAAGTGTCACTAGAACTGGTATGTTACTTCTAGTTGATGCAGTTACGCCAGAAAAAAAAAAAAAAAATCTGTAGCACAAAGCTTAGAATTCTAACATGATAGATACCTTGTGGATAAACACCGCCATTAGACTGCAAGGTACATGTGTGTGAGGAACCAGCACCTGCAGCTGCAAGTTATTGCTACTTGCTGTCTCCCAAGGCAAGTTTTTCCCATTTCTGCATTCTCTTGCCTTCTCCAAGTTACACAGACTCCAGGGCGAACTATTCTGAAGCCTCACAAACACAGCGGCCACCAGAACACGTTTGATGACATTTTAATCCCTTCCAAATTATTTACAAGGCTGGCTTTGAGACTGTTACTTTTAACTTCAGGCCTAGTACTGCATAGACAAAACTTTGTACGGTCAAGAACTCGCAATGCCTGTGCTATGTCTGTTCTCATAGGAAACCTTAATTAAAACAAGCAAAGTAACACACAGAGCTGAGCCTAGGCTGCATTCTACCAAGGGCGTAATAAAGACAATAGCCACAACTTCTTCAATTCACTAATATTTTTCTAATGTTCCCCATGGCTACACTTAGAGAGGTTCAGCCAAATTAAATTTAAGCTACAAGTCACAACTGAAAAGTGTGCACTGAAGTCTGGTGTGAGGAGCACTGAGGGCCATCCCTGATCAGGCAAGCTCCACTTCTATTTTCAAGTGCACAAGGACAGTTCCCTGTCACAGACAACCGAGGCAGATATATGGGAAAAATCATTGGTTAAACCAAGTATTTCAGAGGGGAAGCAAGGTCACTGCTGCCCTGCCCCAGAGAAGGAGAAAGATTCATTGAGAGATTAAAACTAAAGGGTTACAAAATAAAGGCAAGAGCTAAAGTTTGCCAGTAATGAAATGCATTCTCCCGTCCTGTATGAACAGGAAACAGTCTCTTGTAGGGTGTTAAAGAAGGTCCTAGGAGGAGATACCCTCCTACTTTTTTCTGCTGCCAGAGGAGAGGAAAGATGCTGCTATTGGTCAGCAGGAATCTCTCTGTCTGCATCCAGTTTGCTCGTCTCTCCTGGAGAAGGGGTACGGGGTGCAGAGTGAGAGACAGAAGGGATCCCATGAGCTACAATCCCTTCCACTACTGGTGGTTCTGGTAGCCCAGGGGTGGCTACTCCCACTACTCCCGGAGGAAACCTGAAACCAACAGAAATACAGAAGTTACAAGCTTGCCCAACAAAGTTACAAAAGGGGAAAGCAGCCATGCCCTCAGGCACCTCCTGAATACACATCCCTCTTTCTAACAGAAATGCTCTGAGGTAGAATACAGGAAAAGTCTCCAGAGCTGAAGCTGAAGAGTAGCAGTTATATCCTAACACCAGATGACACCTGTTCTCAGACAAGCAGAGATAGTCTCAGGTCACATACTAAGCATTTGGAAAATAGGTACAAAGTTTATCTCCAGTGGAAAACAGCATGAGGCACTGTATGAAGGTACCCTGAGGGGCTGGAAATTCCCTCCCCGTCAGCAGGAGGAGTGCAAGCTGCCAGTTATCCTTCACCAGGCTCCAAGACAGAAAAAGTAAGGAGCTGACCTAATAAAAGAGTAGACTCAAGATGAAAAATAGGAGAGCGATACTCATGAATTGCTAGTGAACCGTTCTTGCATTACTTCCACTCTGCCTCCCTGTGCCTGCTCCATAAATATATACAAAACTCTGTAGATCTCCCAGAGAAGGGAAGAGAATATATTTCCTACTTTGCAGATGGGAGAAAAACAGTAGGGAAGCAACCTGCCCACAATCACTTGGCAGGTCTGTAGGGTGTATTTCAGTTTATTTGTCTGTTGTTTAGGCCACTGCCCAAATCCACTGGACAACGTCTCTTTAATAGTCCATATATGGGCTACAGATAAGAACGGTGCTTTGTTTATACAGCCCTAATGATCCAAACCTCTTTTCAAGCACCCAACAGGCTTTCTTATACTAAGATATCTCTTGGGCAGGTCTTGCAAGGATTTGGAAAAATTAACCAGTATGCAGCTGGAACTAAGTAAACGTTAAATCTTATTTCAGCTTCAGAAGTGCTGCTGTTAAGTTTCTGGAAAGAGCTCCCATACAGAGTATATAGGAACAGAAACATACCTGCTTGCAGGTACAAGCAGTTCTCAAACCCAAAGAGGGATGCCAGCCTACTTCAGTAGGAAGATATGCTTGGAAGCAGTAACTTGGACAACCTACATATCTCACCTGTAAGCTGCAGCTCCGTTGAGTTCTGGGTGGACAGTTGCAGGATCAATACTGGGCCACTGGGCTGCTAACAGCAAGTACTCCTTATTAACACAGTTCCTCAAAGCATCAGGTATGTGACCTGCAAGAGCACCAAGAATGACAAAAAAACAGGACACAAGTAGGAGGGAGTCATTTGCTGAAGCATTTACAAAGGAAAGTAGAAAGAAAATGCACAACATCTTTTCCATCTACCTCCACAGGATAACACAGGGCAGGGGAGACTCTCCTCTGAACAACTGGTCTCTGGAGAAGAAAAAAAACTGATCCATCCTTCCCACTTCTGTGATCTTGAGGAAATTACTGGCCACAAACTGTAATTGCCAAGCCCCACCTTCCCCAAGAGACAATGCATACTACTCCAGAAAAAAGGTGTACAGTATAACTGTCAAAGGATTTATTGCAAAGGATTTGGAAGATGTACTAGGTACAAGGCTTTCCCAGGGAAGGAAAGTGCCACTCCAGCATTAATTACAAGACTCTCAGAAGGCAAAGAGACAATTATCAACTTATACTCCGGTTCCAGAAACCAGTCTAAGTTTTCAGAACAATCAGCATAATCCTTGCAGTGAACTAACAAAAGAATACTAATTCAGAAGCAGCTGCACAGCACACAGTCTTCCTCATTACCTGTAATAGCTCTGCGGATCTCTTTAGCTGCATCTTCTCTGGATTCAATGGAAGCTTGCTCACTGTACCAGGCAGTGTGAGGGGTGCAGATCACATTGGGTGCATCTTTTAAGGGCCCCTGAGCAAAGCTGTGGGTGGGGAGGGGAAAAAAAAAAAAAAAAAAAAAGTGGTTTCTCTCCAGAAGTGATAATCCCATCTGTCCTCTCGGGTATCACTGTAACTCAAATAACAAAAAAAACCCCAGAAGAATCATCCAGCGCAGACGAGTCACAGGATAGCAGCAGGCATGCAGGTACTATGTTACCTGAAAGGCTCAGACTCATGCACATCCAGTGCTGTTCCTCTGATTCTTCCCTCTTTCAAGGCTTGTGCTAAGGCTTTCTCATCTACCAGCCCTCCGCGGGCTGTGTTCACTAAGAAGCAGCCCTGGCGCATCTGGAACAAGAAAAATATTAAGTGGGTTGAGAATGAGACTTTTCATGGAAGCTAAGTGAATCTTGGGAAGTCTACTGGAAATGAGCAGGAGCCTGCAGTGATTAGATGAGGCCTGGACGAACTAGGAGTGCTCTCACTGCAAAGCTAATCACAGGGGAAATGCCTGCAAGCAATGCTTGAGAAATTTGCTTTAAAGATGAACAAACAAAACCACAAGACAACAAGGGCAAAAGTGGAACTCTCAAGTTCTGCACTCCATATTCATCCTACTACATTAAAAAAAAGAAAGAGGACATGAATCAAGTATCCAGCTATACAAAACTGGACTACAACACCCACGTGTCTCTCATGAAAGCACTGAAAAGCATTCATAGACTAGTGGAGTAGAGCCCGAGACTGACTTTGCAGTGGGCTTAGGCAGAGAGGCTTTGGCAGAGCTGTGTAAAGAAACTTACACGGTCCCAGCCGCACCACATCTGGCTCTAACCGGCACAGTCATTTATGCATTTTAAAGGTAATTTGAAATGATTGAGTCACCTAAAACACTCTTTATAAATGAAATTACTTGGCAAAAAGAGCCAATCCTATTCTTCTCTTAACATGAAATTCTATACAGCACAAAGCACAGGCACCCGGATCCACACGCTCCCAGCCTCCAAAGGCAGCAGGAGGCACACGACAGAGGCAGCAGGATTCACACGCTCTCAGCCTCTGTGAAAGCAGCAGTTTCTGTTTGCATTCATTTCCACAGTGCTCTGTGGGGGAAATCAAGCTCCTGCTGCACCTGTTTAATAGTGAAGTCATTGATGAGGTGATGGTTATGTTCATTCAGGCTGCAGTGCAATGTGATGCAATCGCTGTGCATTAGTAGATCCTGCAGGGTTCCTACTCGTTGTAAACCCAAGGATCGCTCCACTCCATCCGGCAGATAGGGATCATAGAAAATCACGTTGAAGCCAAAGGACTTGGCTCGCAGAGCCACTGCCTGTCCAACTCGGCCTTCACAAAAGAAAACCCACAATCATCAAGGAAAGGTAAAACAAACTTTAAAGACAAGATACTGGGGTAGACTGGGAGCCTACAGCGGAGTTTACTGCCAGGGCCCAAGGTACTGCAGCCCTGGAAACCCCTAGGATTGCCATAAGGATCCAGAGGAGGTTATGCAGTGCTGATCCCATATGGCTAATTCTAGTCCTTCCCCATGCAATAGCCAGAGCTTAGCCTAGAAGGAGCTCTGTTTTTCACACCAAATCTGGACCCTGAGTCAGAGGCAGTAATAATCTGATTACAAGAACTTGCAGAAGGAATTGGTAGTTTTCAGGTGGCTTTGTTACTGATACAGAGCCTAGCACACAGGGAAACAGTCACCAAGAAGAGCTGTCTGAATGCTCCAATTCTTCTAGCCATTTGAATTAAAAAAAAAAAAAAAAATCCCCAATCCCATGACATACACCCAACTGTTGAAGATATCCAGCATCACAGAATAGGGCACTAGTATTCCTTATGTGTCAGTGTGTTTCACAATGAACAGCGGTAAAATTATCACTTTTTTCAGTCTGTGACTCTTAGGTTCCCAAAAACTTTCACAGTTCACTTTTCAATCTAACAATTCCCATCACTTACCCAGTCCAATGATGCCCAAAGTCTCCCCACGGATACGCACAGCGCCTCCAGCCACCTCTCGAATCTGTTCTACACTTGAGGCTCGATTCCCTTCCCGCATAGCCTGATGTAGCCAAGTAACACGGCGATAGAGGTTCAAGATGTGGCAGAGGGTGGAGTCAGCAGTCTCCTCTACTGAGGAGGAAGGGATGTTGCAAACTGCAATGCCTACAAAGCCACAGAGGTCATATAAGATTTTTAGCATCACAACGCTAAAGCAACATAGAGGTCTTCAGACATAAGTGCTGAAAGATAATTCAGTGCTCCAGAGCTACTGCCAAGAAACACAGGATGCATTTCAGAAGCTCATTCTACAGCAACATAGATGCAACCAGCCAGCTTTTTAACCCCCAAGGAAATACCATTCCTTCCTTGTAAATATCCATTTGATTGGCACACCCACCAGAAAAAAAACACAGGCTGAAATGAGAAATCTGGGTCATACAAGTGATGCAAGAAACTGTTTTAGAAGATCTGCATCCAAAAAGATGCACTCATTCCAGAGATACTCCTGACAGATTAACTGGCAGACTATAGAAGAATTAAGACAGATGGTTGAGCTCTTTCATGCCTCACAGTCCAGATGCTCACTGCAAGCATCAGCTTCCCCAGGAGCAACAATAAGTAACTAACTCATTAAACACAGAAAGAAGCCACAGGAGTCTCTCTGAATCCATTTGAAGTTACACTTAAAAATAACAGCACATAACACTCTCACTCTAGAATAATATACAACCACAAGGGACCATAAAACCCATGGCTAGAACTATCAGGTAAATTACTAATGTAAACAGTGTTAAAGTCCTGGAAGCACAAACTACTATCAGGAAAGGGAACACTGTAGCAAAATCTGGTCACTCTGAGCAGTCTATTTAAAAAAAAAAAAAAAAAAAAAAAAAAAGGGGGAAAGGGGGGAGGGCAGGGCTGGCAACATACTACTTCACTGCTGCTATCCTGCATGCAACCCACCAGCCAACAAATAAAAATAACTAGATGAAAAAACGGTCTCTTCCCCAACATAACCCTAGCCACTTGCCAAACCAAGGAAACTTTTCCTCTAAAGTCCACCATCTACCTAAACACTAGGAATAAAATCTAGGCAATGGTTGAAGGCACATGAAACTCAGCAATGTATCACTCTTTTGTAAGCCTATTACAGAGAACACATTCAACTAAACTCAGACCACGCTCTCCCAAGAGAACTAGGAGAGCCATGGCCACACACAATCCCAGATATCCAACTCCTTTTTGCTATGAAATCCTTTGCAATTATGCCATAATGCCACACAGACAACTCAAAGGACACGAGGAGAGGAGACAGGGAAACCTAACTTCTTTTAACCTCACTGATTACCATCTCGTTCAGCTTCGGACAAGCCACATGCACTCATCTCTTACAAAGCTAGACACAAGTTTGTGTTTACATGCAATATTATGCCTAAATGTACGAAAACGCAAAGACACACAAGAGCCCTTTGGTCTGATTTGAATAATCAGAACACATAAGGAACAGTATCTTACCTCAGAATGAATTAAAGGGCCTGGCTAAGCAGAAAATAATCATTACTCGTCCATGAAAAAGCAAACCTGGCCATGCATAAGGGTCATTATACTATTGCTCCAAAGCAAAAGTGGCAAGCAGCAGTCTGATGGTGAAAGCACTTTGACCCATTTCTCCTTGGGTTAATGAGTGTGGAGTGGGGGGAAAGGGAAAGCTCTGAATCTGAATGAATCAAAGATATGGGTGGTGACTTCAAGTAGAGAACCCTAAGAGTAGATTAGGTTCCAAACTCAGCCCAGAACTGTAACAGCTGGACAAGAGCCAAAGACCGTGCCGGGAACTCTTGAGGCTATTCAGTTGAATCATTCAGATAAGAAGACTCTTTAGAGCCAATTCAAGCACTAGACAAATATGCACTCTATTGGCAATTCATCTGTTCTTACAGATCTGGAAATGGTAATGGCTATTTCAATTTTATACATAAATACCTGCATTTGATTTAAGTTTAATCTGATCCACATTACATTAAGAAAGGTTTCAAATCATTGACACAAACCTAAAAAAGAAGGGGAACAGTACCTAGATGATCCACCTCACCTAGGTGACTACAAGGTCCAACAGTCTCACTCCCATATGTTTAATAAATAGCAACTTTTTGTCACCTGTTCCAGAGACTCTTCACATGCCTAGGGCTCTAAAGGGATCAGTAATAAAGTGTTGAATCAGAACCTACCTGCATATAAAAAATGAACACGAAAACTCACTAACCAAGCATTTACAGTGAGTTTATCCTGCATCAGCATTTGCAGGCTGCTTTCAGGCATCAGAGTTTGCCCAATTCTTTCCCCAAAAACAACCCGAAGCTGCCTCAACAAAAGTTTAATCTAGACATCGCATTCAGGTTTTTGAATCCCAAACAACAGCAAAGACACTGACATCTATAGCAGAGCATCTGAGAACCTTTCTCTCAAGACACCTACCAGCTCTGATATCAGTCAGCTTCCTAAAGATGCCTGCAGCTCCAAATCTTTCTATGTAAAAGGTTTTAAATGCATTCAGCTACAAAACCAAAAAACATGTGCCGTGTTCCACTTCGCATTCAGTTCTGATCACAACAGAGCCCTAATGGTGTCATCATACCTAATTCTGCAGCGGATTTGATGTCAACATTGTCATAGCCACTGCCAATACGCACAATGACCCTGAGGGCTTTGAATTTCTCCAGATCCTGACGAGAAAGGGTAATGGTGTGATACATCAGAGCTCCTACTGCCTCATTCAGCACCTACAACAAAAAACAGTCCAAATCAACCTCTGCATTGGTTACTCTAAGAGGCAGAACCCTATGTTCAAATGCTTGCACATTTTCTTGCCCACCTTTTCATGGATTTCCTGAGTTGACTGAGCATCACAAAATGCCACTGTAGCAACATCCTTCAAGATGGGCATCTCCACAGTGCAGTCTCGTCCATCCAGGAGCGCAACCAGGGGCCGCGCCGGCATTGGGCCATTCACAATAGGAGGCCGTATGCCTATTAAGAAAGTCAGCAGGAGCAATTACATGAAAGACAAGAATTCTGGACCCACGTTTGCTAGTCCAACAAATCACCAGTTCTGTTAGAGTTCTATAGTATTTAGGAAGGGATTAGTCAAAGTGAAAGAAATAAATAGGAAACAGACAGAGGGAAACAAAGCTAGAAAAAAACCCTCTGCCACCTCTATATTAAAAAGGAAAAAAACCAAAACCAACAACGTTTTAGCAAGAATGAGGTAATAGAGGCGGTCTACTCAGAAGCACGCCATCTTACTCCAGGCTCCTGAAACTAGTTATAAAGCCACTTCAGGCCTACTACCCACGAACCTGCCCCTTCTCCCACCTCAGCATGCCAAGACAGTGCGTCTATTTCCTCCTGAAGCGCGCAGAAGAGCTTGTACGTTCACGGCGCCTCTGACAGGCGCTGGCAGCCAACCCTTCCCAGAAGACGAGGCACCGATGGCCCCCAGCAGCGGGGCGGCAGGCAGTGTGCTGCAGAAGCGCTGGCGAGAAGCCCACCCGCAGGCAGCAGGGCCCGGACGAGCTGCCGCCAGGTCTGTTCGCCGCCGGCCGGCTGGGCATCGCGGCTCAGCGGGGCGAGCAGTGGCCAGGCCGGGGTCCCCGCCGCGCGAGTGCCCGCTGCCGCNCCATCCGCGCCGGGCGGGACCTGCGCGGCCTCCGCGGCGCCGCCCGCCGGGAGGGGCTGCGGGGACTGAGTCGGCCCCGCGTTCAGGCCGGCCGAGGCCCGCTGGGCAGCAGGGCTTCGCAGCCAGCCCTCCCGGGACCTTCGGGTGCGCGAATGCTGGCCAGGGAGAGACCTGCCGCTGCAGGGACCCTCTCTGAGCCCCAGCTACTAGGGAAATTGATCCCGGTGGTCTTCAACCTCAAAGATCCTTACAAACAACCAGAACGCTCACAAAAGTGGGAGAAACTGCATGGCTTCTTGAGCCATCCTGAGAAAGCACAGCTAGACTGCCCTGTTGCTTCTGCCCTTTTAGCCTTCCACTGACACCTCACATGGATCATCTTGTACAAGTTGAGTGGGGGCCTGTGACTTGTTCTTGTGTGCCCCTTGAGGTTGCTGGTATCTCAGCACTTCTGGCGTGGAGGCACATGAATTCTCTTGGAAGGGCAGGAATGAGAAGCGGCCGTGCAGTCCATAAAGATCCAAGATGTCTCCCATTCTTGGAAACTCAATGACACAGAATGTCTAGCACAGGCCCAGGCTAAAGAAAGGGGGACTGCTCGTTGCTCCCTTGTGCATGCAGAAAAGAGGCACTGGAGGCCGAGCCAAAGCTGAGAACACAGGCATTTGGGGCCTGGCTCTGCTCGGCCTCGCATTACCCGTTGGAAAGGGGAACTAAAGTCCTCTCCAAAGCAAGCGAGTCCTCAGCAGATGTTTGAGGTGCAAGTTTGCCATTCAGAGAGCAGTGTCTTGGCTGCAAGGAGTCGACCAGGAAGGCTGGTTACAAAAGCCTGCATTGCCTTGAAGGTCGATCCTGGGATATGGCTTCAGATCTTCCCGGGAAGCTCCCTCTCCATGAGACAAAACGGGGAGCCATTCAAAACAGCTCAACTTCTGTCTTGCCACCTTTGCAGCTATATCTTCCCCCACTTGTCCCATGGTCCTGTGAGTGGATCAGCACCGCAGTACCCTCTCCAGCATTTCCACATCACATCTAGTAACATCCTGCACTTACCTTGTCACTGAGTGCATTATGCTGACTGCCTTTCCTGGAGGAAGATTTAGTCCCAAGTGTGTGCTGACTGATACCACAGTTCAACTCCCTAGCTAGTTACCACAACTTGTCACACTTTATGTACAAACGAGCTGCACAGTATCACAAAGCAGGCTAATTTTCTAGCTCACCAGCTACCCCAGCAGCAGTCTCCATTACTACTGCTACCCAACGCCCAAAAGAGCTGGAGCTGGTTATTTCTAGATATGGGTCCCAGAATCTGTCTGGTTTGCACAGATTGCTCTAAACAGAGACAGTTTCCTTCTGACCAAGCAAGAAAGGATGCAGGCATTGTGAGATAGGTGGGGCAGTAAAGGACATTACACAAATGGAGCAAGCCTCAGGAGGTGGGACAAAGTGAGTGAGCACACAGGTCGGACAAGCCTTCCTCACTCCAGCCTACATTCTCGATATCCAAAACTTACTGGCTTTTCCCTTAGCAGAGCATTAATATACACCAGTTAGAGTTTGGGGGTGAAAGAGGAGATGCAATCACCTCCTTCACTACCCTTTTTTCCTCAAAAAAGAAACTGAGCACAAAGAACTTTACTGAGTAAATGTGTACACAGTTCTGAATGCACCAAACGCCACAGTCATGGCCCAGCTCTCAGAACTCACAAGGCTTTGCTGCTGCACCACCAGTTCTTAAAGAAGCCTATTTCAGCAACATGCCAAAAAGCTGGCAATCTCAGTTGCCTGCTAACATCACCAAACCCTCAGCTGAACAAATATGGGCAAGCTGCAGTTCTAGATATGGGCAGCAAAGATGAGAGCATATGATGCATGCATGCCTGTGCTGTGGAACAACAGGAGCCACCTTAAAGGACTGTCACATAGCAAGTAGTGCAGCTGCCAAGTCTGATGCCACAGAAGAGCCTAAATCATGCATGATGGGACAAGGATTGTTAAGACTAGATGTATGGTGAAACACAGTCTTGAGACAAAAGAAACAAGAGGAAGGTCTCAGTCTTGTGCTTTCTGGAGCCAGAAAAGGGTCTGAGCATTTCTCCTTACTCCGTAAACTTACACACCCACTTTGCAAACTGACTTGTGATCAAATCCATTCCATGTTTGTATTGACCTCATCTCTGATAACTATTTAAACCAGTAAAAAAAACTAAAACAAAACAAAACAAAAAACAACCAAATCAATAACAACAAAAAAACCCACCACAGAAGAGTTGGGCATGGGAAGAGGCTGATGTGAGTAAGACAGGTAAAATCCATCCGGACAAATGAAGAGTTGCGAGTTGGAGGAACTGCCATCACATGCCGCATCTGGGTGATCATGGAAAGGCTATGAAGGGAAACAGAGTCGCCACATCTCAGGAAGGACCAAAACCCTTGCACCAACCCACACAGTAGTGATGGCCAGCTCTGGAAACCCTAAGTAGTGAAGCACGCCATGCCGATTGTCACCATAGCCCCCCGTGGAACAGCAGATTTCTGCTCCACTCAGTACTTGTTCAAGTCAGTCTTCTAACTAGAGAGCAAGCCCCTAGCCTACAAGTAGTCTTCTAGTCAGTGAACCAGCTCCTGTCCAACAAACAAGCTTTTTCCCTCTCCCATGACCTCCATGATGGAGCTGGGGAAGAAAATTAACATGGATGACTACCAGTATATCATATATATCCATCGTTCATTTGCCTCCTCTGCTCTGGGCTATTCTGGGCACTGCCACTCCAACTTCTTCTGCCTATAGAAACAGTATAGCAAAATACAGCCCTTTTTATATCCTCCTCCCACATCATCCCCTAATGCCCAGGGACCCATCTTTGCATGTCATGACTGTACTTTCTACAAATCCCAGATCACATACCTTTCTTCAGAAAAGCACAGCAAGCACAAGCAAGAGTAAATTCAGAAAACAGGAGAATTTATATCCACAGAATCAGCATGGCCAGCACTGAGTAAAGTGTCTGCCCCTGCCTCCCTTGCAGCTCTTACCATTTACTGTGTTCCCTGGAAACGCCATGGAGTCCCTGGGAGAGTCTGATCAAGAGAGACACATCCCTTGCTGTGCCTGACCACAATGTAAGACAACATACACGTTTGCTGACTACAGCCAGGTTCAACACAAGATCTGGCTTCACCTCTCAAAGCCTCAAAATCACTAGTTATTTTTGGCACCAATGTAGAGGGAAATCATAATCAACTAAACGGATCCTGTACCACATCCTAGAATCTGTTAACTTTAGGATCAGTCCGAGTAAGGGAGAAAAAATTACTCACCCCGAGAATTCACTACATAAGTTAGGACAAGCACAGGGGAAGTAGCATCACTAAGCAAGTGCTGTACAGTTTATTGAAGAACAAATTCAAGCCATTTATTATACAAACGTTCCTGGTACCTGATCTGAAGTTCATACAATTGATCTACTTTAACATGGCCCTTTTCTTCAATAGCTCCCCAATTCCATTCAGATATACCACTGTATGCTTTAACAAATCTGTGTGCCTTTCTCCTTGCTGGGAGGCAGGG